>PVKP010037653.1:0-19974 GCA_004027715.1 Plecturocebus donacophilus | reverse complement strand
GGATTACAGGTGTGAGCCACCACACCAGACCTGTATATATGCTTTTTATCTGAGCCTCATTGCTCTGCACTCTAAATCCCCAATCAGAAGACAGCAGGGCCACCTCCTTAAATGTTGAGGAGGGAGGCAGAAGAGTCAGTGCCAGGGTGATGTGAGGTAATGGGAGGCTCATCCACCTATTGCTGGCATTGAAGATGGAAGAGGGCCAAAGAATGTCAGCTAGAAAATACGTTCTGCCCTGGAGACTCCAGCACAAACTCAGCATTTCCACGTGGATTTAAGCCAGCAAGACCCATTTCTGACTTCTGAGCTACAAAGCCACTCACTTTGTGGTAATATGTTACTTACGGCAGCAATAGGAAAACTAATATACCTTCCAAACATTCAATTCATGCTTTTTTTTGTGGCCGCTATAATGGGTTAATGCCAGTTTATAAAATATTAGAGAGGAATAAATTGATCATGGCTAGTAACACAAGGTAATTAAGTCACATCTTTCCTCATAAAGTAAAAACCACTCTCAAACTTTAATTCCAAGGAGTAATTATTGATCCCACATTCAATGGATAACAGCTAATAATTGTCCTTCCTTCCCTCATCCTTGTATAATTTCCTCCACTCAGTCAGCTTCTATGCCTCCTTTGGGCATATTCTGTGCCTCTCTAGATTTCTAAAATTATTCCATGTTCTGTAATTTAGTGGTGGCTTCGTCCTACAGCTCAGAGTCTTCTTAGAAAATTGGAGACAGCAGGCGGATACTCAGGGTTAATAAAAACACTTTTTCTAATGTAATGAGTTAATAACAATGACAACAGGGAGGAAAGAGAGGGTCTTTAACCTCCATGTTAGATTTTACAGCTGATAGCATCTGGGACGTTTTCCGTTTGGAATCTTTTGAAGGGGTATTAAAACTACCCCATTGAAAATCGTATGAAATCTCTAGTAATACTCTAAGGGAGAATGAGATGAAAATCACAAACGGGTACTGGAATGGACTCTGTGTCCTGTGGAGATGCTGGGTTGATCTTCAATTAAGAAATGGTTTGATTCACTTTAATAAGAATTATTCACCATTTGTTTAGCATTCTGCTGTCACCTTCCCATAATGTTAGTAAGGGTATAATTTCTCTGAGTCTGTGGCACCAAAACCCTCTTTTCCTAACTGCCAAGGCACTCTCAGAGGGCTGATACTCTGACAATAGAAATGGAGTGTAAATGCACTCCCTGGTAAGGATTTGGTAAAAAGGCTTGGTCCGCTCACAACAGAAGTTCCTAAGAGTAGCAGGTGAACTGGATGTGTCCTCATGAGCTAACACCATATTCTCTCTGCTGCCCAAGTTGGACTCAGCTAAGTGAACATGATGCTTGGAAAAGAAGGATACCAAACGGGAGCAGAATTTTAGAGTTCAACTTGTTAAATCTGTCCTGGAATGTCTCCCAAGAAAAACCAAAGACCAGGAATAAAGAAAAAATTCAAAAAAATGGCCATACCTGGTGTTCTAGTCATAGGCTCTTCAAAATAAATAGCAGTGGCCTGTACTACAAATCAGTGAATAAATGTCTTTATTTACAGGGTAAAGCCTCCAGAAAAATTACTATTTCTCTTAAAAACCCAAGAACCTCTGTGTGTTGGTAATTGTCACAGTCAGCACCATCTCTGGATTCACGAGTGTGAAAACAGGTGGGACAAGGACGCTAGCAGAAATGCCCAGATGGATTTGGGCAATGAACCTGCCTCTTTTTCTTCTCCTCAAATGGGAGATTTTCGCTCGCTCCCCACATTGGTTGTAAAGGCAGGAAGACATAGCTAACATTGACTATTCACTCCATGCTGGGAAGTGAGAACCCTACAAATCCTGAAGGATTGCTGCATTCCACGGGTAGTATGCTCTGCAAAGGAGAAACTAGTGAAAGAACAAGAATTTGACATTATACAACCAAGGTCATTTCAGTAGGCCCTTTGGTGACCCACAGAATATGATTTTTAGATTCCTCCATCAACAATCTGCAATCCCCAGTACATTTAATGAAGTACTGGAATATACTTAGCCAGTATTTGTAGGTGTAAGAATTAGATTATTTAGAAATTTGCTCCTGTAGGTATTTCCAAGACTTCTTTTCAGAAGAAATCTCAGATCTCCCTTGAACAATCGAAGTTTGCTTAGGGGGCTGCAAGTCTTGAAATCTTATGACTCCATGGGTGAATGGAAGATGGAAAAATAAGTAAGGGCTTGAGAGAAAGAGTGGGCAGAAAGAGGACCACTGCTAGTTCATAGGCTTTTAAATATTTTTCTTCTGTTCAGTCTAAACAGGGTCTTGGAAGGGCCTATGCAGAAAAGGGCCTCAAAGTTCAAGGTTCACTCACTTCATAGACCATCCAAATCTGACCAAATGTAGCCTGCTAATCTTGTTTGGATGCTCATTTAAATAAGCTTTCAATTGTTGAATAAAAATATAAAAAGCCACATTTCAGACAATCAGGAAAACTGGTATATAAACTAGGTTTAGCTATAAAATAGTGTAAATATGATACATTTAGACTATTTTTGTTTTTTGTCATTAACGTGTGTTTCTATCTAGGTACTTGACTAAAAGGCACAAAATATTTTTGTATAATATGGAGAGATTTGTTTTGGCAGTTCTAAAATTGGATAAGTGATAGACTTGAAACTATGTATGTTTGCTATAGAAAACTGCATTTGTTAGCCTATTAAAGTATAAAAAAGTATTTGTCCCTTAAAGTTGTCCCTAGAATTGCAAAGACAGGTTGAGTTTACTCAGTAACCTTGTGAAAACTAACCATCTGATAGGAACTCAGAGTCATGTTCTGTTTAATGCAGCCAATAAAGAAAAGACAGCAGATTCTTGTGTTAAAATTAGGAATACAGGTAATAATAGTTTACCTTGCAAAGTAATTGAAATACCCTTACAAAGAAAAAGAAATAAACAATAGTACAATATGGAGAACTGTTTTGAACTGTAATAAGAAATTTGTCTCTTTTTCTTAAGAGTATTGTAATACACACTTCATTGAACACATGTACTAATTTCTGCTCTTTCCCAATGTCCCAATGAACTTAAAATAAAGAAGCAAAAAGGAAATTAACACCCAAGGACAAGGAGAATGAAAAAGGGGATGACAATAAACAATAAATGTAGACAAAACTGTGGAATCAAAATGGTGAAAAGTAACCTGGTTTGTGAATCAACGATGCCGAAACCAGACAGGAAGGAAGGACAGTGGTGCAATCAATTCACACAGGAACACCTGGAAAATTGGCTCTATTTGAGTGTTGCATCTTCCTACATAGGAATTTATAGATATACATGTTTTAGTGCATATTCTGCATCAATGTTTAATTGTTCTTCTTCAACTGAATCTTGTCCATTTATTGTCATTGGATCCTGGGAATTTTAAGTTGCTCTAGTGAATAGGGACATTCTCTCATAGTCTCTCTCTCTCTCTCTGTCTCTTATTTTATTACACTTCCTATGCTGATACCTATAAAGTTATGGCTTTGGGAAACTCAATCAATGATGTTAAGATTTTGGTTTTTCCTCTGAAAAGTGAGCATAAATGCAAGAAATCCTCAAACATTATTATAAAGGCTAAAAGAGCAAAGGCATCTGAAACATCGCCATAATAGGTAGAAAGGGACAATCAATAAAAGGGACAATCAATAAATCTTTAGCCACGTAGCCATACACATATAGAAATAGAAACTATGATACAGATAGCAATCCAATCACTGAAGAATACTTGGTTATTCCATATTGTTTGGGCCAATCATGTATCCAACCGTTTTTTAAATGTGATGTTTTAATCTTTGTATCCATTATCTGTTCAATCAAGCTGATCTATCATGTTATCAACTTACACTTTTTTCTGGTGAGAACATTTCTTTTTTTTTTTCTTTTACTTTAAGTTCTGGAATACACGTGTTGAAGGTGCAGATTTGTTACGTAGATATACGTGTGCTACAATGGTGTGCTCCAATGATTTCCCGCACCTATCAACCCATCATCTGGATTTTAAGCCCCACATGCATTAGATATTTGTCCTAATGCTCTCCTTCCCCTCTCCCCACACCCTGACATGCCCTGGAATGTAATGTTCCCCTCTCTGTGTCCATGTGTTCTCAATATTCAGCTCCCACTTATGAGTGAGAACACGTGGCGTTTGGTTTTCTGTTCCTGTGCTAATTTGCTGAGGATGACAGTTTCCAGCTTCATCCATGTCCCTGCAAAGGACATGAACTCATTGTTTTTATGGCTGCATACTGTCTCATGGTATATATGTGCCATATTTTCTTTATCCAGTCTATCATTGATGGGCATTTAGGTTGTTTCCAAGTCTTTGCTCTTGTAAATAGTGCTGCAATAAACATTACGTGTGCATGTGTCTCTATAGTAGAATAATTCATAATCCTCTGGGTATAAACCCAGTAATGGGATTGCTGGGTTAATGATATTTCTGCTTCTAGATACTTGAGGTTTTGCCACACTGTCTTCCACAATGGTTGAACTAATTTACACTCCTACCAACAGTGTAAAAGTGTACCTATTTCTCCACTTCCTCGACAGCATCTATTGTTTCTAGACTTTTTAACTAGCACCATTCTAATTGGCACGAGATGGTATCTCATTCTGGTTTTGATTTGCATTTCTCTAATGACCAGTGATGAGCTTTTTTCATATGTTTGTTGGTTGCATAAATGCCTTCTATTGAGGAATGTCTGCTTACATCCTTTGCCCACTTTTTGATGGGGTTGTTTTTCTCTTATAAATTTAAGTTCCTTGTAGATTCTAGATATTAGACCTTTGTCAGATGGATAGATTGCAGAAATGTTCTTCCATTCTGTAGGTTGCCTGTTCACTCTGATGATAGTTTCTTTTGTTGAGCAGAAGCTCTTTCATTTAATTGGATCCCGTAGCTTTTGTTGCAGATGATTTCAGTATTCTAGTCATGAAGTCTCTGCCCATGGCTATGTCCTGAATGGTATTGCTTAGGTTTTCTTCTAGGTGTTTTATAGTTTTAGGTTTTACATTTAAGTCATTAATCCATCTTGAGTTAATATTTGTATGAGGTGTAAGGAAGGGGTTCAGTTTCTGTTTTCTGCATATGGCTAGCCAGTTTTCCCAGGGCTATTTATTAAACAGAAAATCTTTTCCTTTTGTTTGTTTTTGTCATGTTTGTCGAAGATCAGATGGTTATAAATGTGTGGTGCTATTTCTGAGGCCTCTTCTGTCCCATTGGTCTACATATCTGTTTAAGTACCAGTACCATGCTGTTTTGGTACTGTAGCCTTGGAGTATAGTTTGTAGTCAGGTACCATAATGCCTCCAGCTTTGTTCTTTTTGGTTAGAATTGCCTTGGCTATAGGAGCTTTTTTTTTAACATCCATATATAATTTAACATAGTTTTTTCTAATTCTAAGAAGAGAGTCAATGGTAACTTGATGGGAATAGCATTGAATCTACAAATTACTTTGGCCAGTATGGCCATTTTCACGATATCAATTCTTCCTACCCATGAGCATGGATTTTTTTTCTTTCATTTTTTGTGTCATAATCTTATAAGAAAACATACACTGGGGCTTTTGGAGACTGGAGGGTGGGAGGAGGAAGAGGATCAAGAAAAAATAAGTAAAATTATTAGACTTAAACCCTGGATGATGAAATAATCTGCACAACAAACCCCCATGACGCAAATTTACACAAACGTGCACTGGTACTCCTGAATTTAAAATACAGGCTTAAAAAAACCATGGTGGCTCAAGCCTGTAATCCCAGCACTTTGGGAAGCTGTGGCAGGTGGATCACCTGACATCAGGAATTCCAGACCAGCCTGGGCAACATGATGAAACCCCATTTCTACTAATAACACAAAAATTAGCTGAGCATGGTGGCACGTGCCTGTAATCCCAGCTACTCAGGAGGCTGAGTTCAGAGAATTGCTTGAACACAGGTGGTGGAGGTTGCAGCGAGTTGAGATCATGCCATTGCACTCCACCTGGGGTGGCAGAAGCGAAACTCTGTCACAAGAAAAATAAGAACATGGTTAACACAGAAAAAAAATCTAAACTCCATCAAAAAGTGTTAGAACTAAAAAACAAATTCAGTAACATTGCAGTATAAAATATCAATATGAAAAAAATTAGTAGCAGTTCTACATAACAACAATAAACTAGCAGGAAAGAAATATCAAGTATGCAATTCCCTTTACAAAGCTACAAAAAAATTAATTACTCAGTAATACATTTAACCAAGCAGATTAATACTTACCAGCTATATGACTGAAAATGTCATTCGATCACACTAACCTTTTGTTTCTTTATCTGAGGAGTAAACATAATGCAAGGAATTATCAAAGGGCTACTGTAAGGACAAAAGGGCTAATGATAGAAAACAGTTATTACTATTCTAGGTAAAGTGGGATGATCATTACATCTTTAACTATACACCCATATATGTTTGGAAATCTACTGGATGAATCTGAATTCAACCACTGACTAAAACCTGGTCATTAAATGTTGTAGGGGGATAATTCAATATCCAATTATTTTACAAACTGATTTTAGATCTCTATCTCTCAGCATGGGCTTCCTCACAACATATGAACAAGTTCCTGAGAGAACAAGTTAGAATTGCATGTCATCTTTATGATGTGGACTCAAAAGTTACTAAGCATCGCTTCTTATTTGCTGTATTGGTCAAAGGAGTTACAAAGGTCCACTGACGTTCAAGGGGGAGGAATCCGATGTCACCAGTTGCAGGGAGGATATCAAGGTTTATTGTAGTCAGAAAGCACGAGGTGAGAGACACTCCTTGGGCCATCTTTGGAAAGTGTGATCTGCCACACATTTCAAATTCCAAGATGTTAAAAAGTAAACGTATGCCTCTAAATACCAACTGTGGTAAGAAATCTATGATATAATTAATTGTCAATGTTCTTGACAAAAGCAGACCCTGTCCTGAGATAACAGCTGTGTTCACTTAAAAGAAAAGTGAGTCTGTCATTAATCATTTGAAAATAATCTCTCTTTTAAAGACATCTGCTTACCTGCTTCTTTATTTTATTTTATTGCATTTTAGGTTTTGGGGTACATGTGAAGAATATGCACTATTGTTGCATAGGTACACACGTGGCACTGTGATTTGTTGCCTTCCTCCCCTTCACCTATATCTGGCATTTCTCCCCATGTTATCTCTCCCCAACTCCCCACACTCCGCCGTCCCTCCCCTATTTTCCCCCAACATACCCCAGCGTGTAGTGCTCCCCTCCCTGTGTCCATGTGTTCTCATTGTTCAACACCCGCCTATGAGCGAGAGCATGCGGTGTTTGATTTTGTGTTCTTGTGTCAGTTTGCTGAGAATGATGGTTTCCAGGTTCATCCATGTCCCTAAAAAGGACAACTATATTATAACAATATCAGGAAGATTTGTGTAGCTTTGCATCACATACAAAAAAAGTTGTGATTTTATTTCTCTAAGAACTTTGAAAATGAGTAACTAAAAGTTTCACAACAACAATTGATTGCTAAAACCTTGGTAAGCTGAGGCTACAGACCCTTGACTAAGGAGAGTGAGCACTGCCTTCTTATACAGCACCAACCGCTGACAAAGTAACACCAGCTCTGGAGCCAGGACATGGAAGATGATCTCGTAGCTATGCCTGAGCCACGCACAGCTCGAATAGCTAGGCATATGACATACAAACTAATCGTTTGATATACAACTCTCTGACCAATTTCTTCCTGTCTTTCTGAAATTTTCAATTTCTTGTGATAAATGAATCAACATTTAGGTCACTTCAGATGGTATTCACAATTTAGACAGTATCTACCAAGACTCCCTGTAGTGACCAGTTGTTTGATTTTGAGTATTCCAGAAGGAGAAGATATGGCCAAGGAAATGGAAAAAAAAATTAAACAAAATATTAGCTAAAAATTTGTCAAGTCTAGCAAGAGACTGAGACATCCAAATACATGACCGCAAACATACCCAAATGGACACAAGCCCCAAATCCTTCTCCAAGGCACTCAGAGGTCAAATGTCATCCGGGATGGCGGCCTGAGGGCGCTCTCGCCGGCGCTCCTCGGATGCCCCGAGGGGGCGGTGGCCTCGCCTCTGGCTCTGAGGCTGCGGCGCTGGGCGTAGCGAGGGGTTTAGTCGCCGCTGTCCGTGGCGTGGGGTACGCGGGGGCGCGGACCTCCGAGCTCTCCCCGCCAGCGCCGAGTTTCTCCGCGCCTTCCCCCCCGCTTCCGGGTCTCGCGGTCGGAAGCGCTCCGGGTGCAGCCCCGCGCGGGGCCGGCCGTAACCGCGCCGCGGGCTGGAGGATGCCCAAGAATCTGCTGCTATTACCGCCGCTCTCCGCGTCCCCGGCTTTCCGCGTCCCGCGCGCAGGTCCCGCTCCCCCGCCGGCCATGAAGGCCGCTCACACCGCTAAGTATGGAGTCTTCTCAGCCAACTCCACGGCCGCCTGCACGGAGCTGGCCAAGCGCATCACCGAGCGCCTTGGTGCTGAATTGGGGAAATCTGTTGTATACCAAGAGACCAGTGGAGAACCAAGAGTTGAAATAAAAGAATCTGTTCGTGGCCAAGATATTTTCATTACACAGACAACACCCAGAGATGTGAATACAGCTGTGATGGAGTTGCTGATCATGGCTCATGCACTGAAGACTTCCTGTGCCAGGAATATTATTGGGGTCATACCCTCCCTCCCCTACAGCAAGCAGAGCAAGATGAGGAAGAGGGTTTCCATCGTGTGCAAGCTCCTAGCATCCATGCTGGCGAAAGCAGGTTTAACTCACATTATCACTATGGATCTTCATCCAAAGGAAATACGAGGCTTTTTCAGCTTTCCCGTGGACAACCTTAGAGCCTCACCTTTCCTGCTTCGGTATATCCAGGAAGAGATTCCAAATTACAGAAATGCAGTCATTGTAGCTAAGTCTCCTGATGCTGCAAAGAGGGCCCAGTCTTATGCTGAGAGACTGAGTCTGGGTTTGGCCGTCATCCGCGGGGAAGCTCAGTGCACGGAACTGGACATGGACGATGGTCGTCACTCCCTGCCTATGGTCAAAAACGTTACTGTGCACCCAGGCCTGGAGTTGCCATTGATGATGGCCAAAGAGAAGCCGGCGATAACTGTGGTTGGAGATGTTGGAGGCCGTATCGCAATCATCGTGGATGACATCATTGACCATGTGGAGAGTTTTGTTCTTGCCGCGGAGATCCTCAAAGAGAGAGTTGCCTGTAAGATATGTGTCATGGCCACCCACGGCATCCTTTCTGCAGAGGCCCCCTGCCTGATTGAGGAGTCCTCCGTAGATGAGGTGGTGGTGACAAATACTGTCCCTCATGAGGTACAGAAGCTGTAGTGTCCAAAGATAAAGACTGTGGATGTCAGTTGGATTCTTTCTGAAGCAATTCGGAGGATCCACAATGGATAGTCCATGGCTTACCTTTTCCGAAACATCACTGTGGATGACTAGCTTTCACGAGGGCCTCGACCCTGGAATTCCTGAGGAAGATATGGAAAAAGCAGTGCCATGAGTGACATACACAGTGTGTCCTTGCAAGCGAGGACTGGAAACAGCCTGGAGTTAGATATTCTCTCTTGGTCAGATTGATGGGTAGGAGGCATTAAGAGAGTCAGAAAGAAGACAGAGATAATGGATAAATATGATTATATGGCCTTAAATGTCTGCTGTCATCAGCCCTGTTCCTTAAACAAAAGTTTTAGCCGCTTTCCTGAAAAGAATCTGAAAATCTTATTAAACAGGAGTTAAAGGCACATGAAGTCTTAACTCTATAATGTTCATTGAGTTGTTCCAGTTCCAGGGAAATGTGGGTATTGATGTTGAACCTGGTTAGGGAAGTTGATTGCCTGGCCCTATTACTATCCAGTTGGCATCTCCCATATCAACTTCAAGTCTTTTATAGAGAAGCATATTTTTCTTTCAGAAACTGGTACGCATACAGTCATTGAAAAACGAGGCATTCATGTTGTTACATCTGCCAAGGATGTCACATTAGACAATAGCATCTCATCTCTGGGTATCTGAATGGCTCTGAAGTTGCAAATAAAAGAATTTGTTGGAAAAAAAAAAATGAAGTCAAATGTCAACAGTAAAAAAAAAAAAAAAAAAAAAAAAAAAAAAAAAAAAAAAAAAAAAAAAAAAAAAAAAAAAAAAAAAAAAAAAAAAAAAAAAAAAAAAAGGAACAAAGAGAAAATTCTAAAAACAGTAGGATAAAATCATCAAGTCATATATTAGAGAAGCCTCAACAGATTAGCAGTGATTTTCCTGAGGTCTCAGGATACAAAATCAATGTGCAAAAATCACAGGGGTTCCTGTACACCAATAACAGACAAACAGAGAGCCAAATCATGAGCAAATTCACATTCACAATGGCTACAAAGAGAATAAAATACCTAGGAATACAACTAACAAAGGACGTGAAGGACCTCTTCAAGGACATCTACAAACCACTGCTTAAGGAAATAAGAGAGGACACAAACAGATGGAAAAGCATATCATGCTCATGGTTAGGAAGAATCAATACAGTGAAAATGGCCATGCTGCCCAAAGTAATTTATAGATTCAATGCTATCCCCATCAAGCTACCATTGACCTTCTTCACAGAACAGGAAAAATCTACCTTAAACTTCATATGGAACCAAAAAAGAGCCTACAAAGCCAAGATAATCCTAAGCAAAAAGAAAAAAGCTGGAGGCATCACACTACCTGACTTCAAACTATACTACAAGGCTACAGTAATCAAAACTGCATGATACTGGTACTAAAACAGAGACATAGACCAATGGAACAGAAAAGAGGCCTTGGAATTAACGCCACACATCTACAACCATCTGATTTTTGACAAACCTGACAAAAACAAGGAATGGGGAAAGGATTCCCTGTTTAATAAGATGTTGGGAAAACTGGCTAGCCGTGTGCAGAAAGCTGAAACCAGATTCCTTCCTTACACCTTATACAAAAATTAACTCCAGATGAATTAAAGGTTTAAACATAAGACCTAACACCACAAAAACCCCAGAAAAAAAACCTAGGCAATACCATTCAGGACATAGGCATAGGCAAGGACTTCAAGACTAAAACACCAAAAGCAATGTCAACAAAAGCCAAAATAGACAAATACGATCTAATGACACTTAAGAGCTTCTGCACAGCAAAAGAAACAATCATTAGAGTGAACCAGCAACCAACAGAATGGGAAAAAATTTTGCAAGCTACCCATCTGACAAAGGGCTAATATCCAGAATCTACAAAGAATTAAAACAAATTTACAAGAAAAAAACAAACAACCTCATCAAAAAGTGGGCAAAGGATATGAACAGACACTTTTCAAAAGAAGACATTTATGTGGTCAACAAACATATGAAAAAATGCTCATTATCACCGGTCATTAGAGAAATGGAAATCAAAACCACATTGAGGTACCATCTCATGCCAGTTAGAATGGTGATCATTAAAAAATCTGGAGACAGCAGATACTGGAAAGGATGTGGATAAAGAGCAACACTTTTACACTCTTGGTGGGAGTGGAAATTAGTTCAACCATTGTGGAAGACAGTATGGTGATTCCTCAAGTATCTAGAATCAGAAATACCATTTGACCCAGCAATCTAATTACTGGGTATATACCCAAAGACTATACATTCTTCTATTAGAAAGACACATGCACATGTATTTTCATTGTGGCATGGTTTACAATAGCAAAGACTTGGAACCAACCCAAATGCCCATCAATGAAAGACTGGATAAAGAAAATGTGGCACATATACACCGTGGAACATTATGTGGACATAAAAATGGATGGCTTCATGTCCTTTACAGGATGAAGCTGGAAACCATCATTCTCAGCAAACTGACACAAGAACAGAAAACCAAACACAACATGTCCTCACTCATAAGTGGGTGTTGAACAATGAGAACACATGGACACAGGGAGGGGAACATCACACACTGGGGTCTGTTGGGAGATGGGGGGATAGGGGAGGCATAGCAGGTGGTGGACAGATTGGGTGGGGGTAACAGGAGAAATATCTGATGTAGGTGATGAGAGGATGAATGCAGCAAACCACCATGGCCTGTGTATACCTATGTAACAAACCTGCACAATCTGCACATGTACCCCAGCACTTAAAGTATAATAATTTTTAAAAATCAGCATTAAAAACAGGAGTGAGTTTCACAGGAGAAACTGTACAGACCAGGAGAGAATGAAATGATATCTTCAAAGTGTTCAGAGAAAAGAATTCTGCCAGCCACAAGTACTACCTCTGGCAAAGGTCACCTTCAAAATGAAATAACAATAAAGTCTTTCCCTGAAAACCAAAAGCTGAGAGAATTCATCACCACTAGACCTGCTCTACAAGAAATGAGTATAACTTTTGCCCTGACCTTTGCCCATTCACTCTTGCTTTGACTGGACCACTTCCACCTCTCTGTAGCCATTGCTTTGGTTGTGCTTTGTTTCTGGATTGTACCAGTAAAGTCATGTTTTAATTCCTGTTAGAGTTCTTTGAAGAAATCCTTCAGAATCTTGATACCACTGTTTGGAATTTTCAGGGAAAGTTCCGTTCTTGTCTGTAGCTAAAGTTGGTGCAAGCCTTTGGGCATCTATTGCATAGCAGTGTTTTTGTCAACCTTATTTATCCAGTTAGAATCATGAAAGATGAACCAATTGAGAAGTCCGAGTTCATTTTGGTTCAAAAAATGTTGGAATCCATGCAGTTGTTTAAATATCGTATTCATTTTTAATGAACTTTTTGAGAACCAAGGTATTACAGGAAGTTTCCTAATACACTCAAGTTTGCTATAGATACCTTTGATTTCCAGGTGACTAGGCAGAATCTCCATTTCTATTTTTCCTCTGGAATATGTAGGGAAGTTTTTTGAGGGGATAATATATTACCAGTTGCCAAATACTCTCTATATATGTGGAAAAGAAACAGTTGTAACTGTGCTTCATGTGCATTAATTGAAGCAGAGAGTTCTTTGGGCAGAGCATGTACTCTTATTATTGGGATAACCTGTACCCAGTTTCACCAGACACTATTTGGCAGCTGAAACAAGGTGTGCAATTCAGCCTTGAAAGCTTATGGTAGCCCTTCAAGAAGGAAAGGAAGGTCAGAGAGAAGGAACAGAGAGGAAGGCAGGGAAGACATGCCTTTCTCTCCTTGTCTGCTGCATACAGGAAGACAGCAGGTGATGCTTTTAAATATCAATCAGATCAGGCCTTCTCCTGACCTTCTCCAATGCTTGCAAAGTGTGAAAGAGATTTGTCTATCAGGAAAGAATAAATATCAGCTATAAACTCATAGGAAACAATCAGAACAGAGTTTACCAAAGAGCTGAAAGACAGAGATAGGGTGGGTAAAACAAGAACTATACCCTGGCAGCAGCTCAGGCCCTGTAGATGGGTCAAAGCCCTCAGTAATTCACTTGCTTTCTAAAATGGTTGCAAACTTAACGTGTTTCAAATAGTGTTCTAGATTTCAACATCCTAAAACCTTCTCTCCCCCAGATTATTTAGTATAGTTACCTAAGTAATTAACACAGAGTGGTGTCTTAAAGAAGAGAAATTCATTTTTTCAGTTTCATTGTGATTGTGGTGTCAGCAGGTTCGGTGTTTCTGAGGCCTGTTTCCTTAGCTTCTAGACATCTGCCTTCTTGCTATGTCTTCAAAAGGGGCTGCCTTGGTGCTTGTGCATATTTAGAGTCTCTCTGTGGATGCAAATATCTTCTTATAAGGACGCCTATCTGATGGGATTGTCTGCCACCACAACAGCCTCATTTTAACATAATACACACATTTTAGTCCTTGCTTCCAAATAGAGTCATATTCTGAGAAGCTGGGAATAAAGTCTTTCATCATGCAAATAAAGGGAAACAGAATTCGACCCTTAACACCACCCAATGTCTTCTCAGCCAATGACCATAGTTTCATTTTGTTGTTCAAATATATTGGAGTCATGTCTGCCTTTCTCTCACTGAGGACTGGTCCAATAGTAAATCCAGTGGGCTCACCTCTAAATACCTCATAGTATGACCACTTGCATATTCTCTAGTACAGGGCTGTGATTCATGCCCTGATTCTCTCTCCAGGAGGATGTTAAGAGCCTTCAGCAGGTCTTGGTGACATTCTTGTACGTCCCATATCAGCTCTCCCCACAATAGCCACAGTGACCTTTTACAGATGAAAACTAGACCATATCACATTTGTGCTTCAAATCTTCCACATTTTTTTATTGCACTGGTAATAAGAGTTAAATGTCATATGACAGCTCTTTCATATCCACATGACTTTCTCTTTCTTGAAGAGTGGGAGATTGTTTGAATAGGACAGAGAGCAGAATCTTCCTCAACGTCATCATGAACTAGCTTCTCTGCAACACAAGAGGGTTGTCTCCCAGGAGAGATAAGCCTTAAGAGAGCAGATAGACTTGTGATGTGATTGAGTGAACTGCATGAAGGAGTTCATATGAGTTGGTGGAATCCTTGTGCCATTGAGTCAACAAAATATTCTTATGATATAAGAATTTTTGTTTCACAAAAGAAGAGAGGCAAGAAAGAGGAAGACAGTAACTCATGATATGCAATAAGGAGAAATGGGAATTTCCGGGACAAAGGCCAATTTTCTGACATTTGAGAGTGAGGAAAATTGTACTAGAAAGGATTTTGCAGGTCCATTTGAAGTTGAAGGAAAACTTAGATGTTTTTAAAATAAGCAAATAGTTGACAAAACAGGTAATTACTAACTTTGTGGTTGGGCATAGAGTTTTGCAAGGAAAGAAATGGAAGGGTAATTAACATGTAAATTTAGGTACAGAGTACTGTTGACATTGGTCACTTTAAAATGCAATCATGAACACAAAGCAAAGAAAACCTTCTCATTCTAAAAGCAGGAAAAAAAATCAACTGTAGAACAGTGAGCTTGTTATAAAGGTCAGGTGGGGACTGAAGAATTGGAGGTGGGAGACTTTTCCTTCTCTCTAGGTGCTTACTCCTCTGTTGTCCCCAAGTGGAGAGATGTTTAGAGATTCACTTCAAAGAGCTGCTTCCCATGGCAGCTGGGTGTTCCCAGTGCAAGTGATGTGTGAGAGAAAGAGACAGAGGAAGAACGAGAGACAGAGAGGCGGGGAATTGGAAAACAAAAGATGAAGCCACAGTTGCTTTTATAACTTAATCTCAGTGGTAACATACCATCATTTCTGCCATATTTTGTTGGTCACAGAAACCAATCCTGAGATATTGTGGTGTGGACTATGTAAGAGTGCTAATATTAGATAGAAGAAATATTGCATAAGGCTATCTCAGGCTAACTTGTAAGTGGTTGATAAAGAACAATGATTTGATAAATGAAACACGTTTAGGAGAATAAGGGATTATGTGTATTCAGGAGAGGCTCTAATGTGGTAAGATGTGAGCATATTAAAATAAAATGCAAAACGTGTTTGATAAAGTTAGAAACAAACTTGGTATTTTGGAAGAATGTTAAGAAGGCCAATTGTAGTGGCCAAAGAAATCAACAGATTCAATCTTTATCAAATCACCGATGTCATTTTTCACAGAATTAGAAAAAATAATTCAAAATTACTTGTGGAAGAAAAAAAATAGCCCAAAGACCCAAAGCAATGCTAGGCAAAATAAACAAATTGGGAAGTGTCACATTGCCTGAATTCACATTATTTGACAAGACTAGTGTAATGAAGACAGGATATTACTGGTGTAAAAATAGACATCTAGATCAACGGAACAGAATAAAAGATCCAGAAATAGAGTTACATATTTTCAGGAAACCTATCTTTGACAAACCATACAGGAATGCACACTTGGGAAACGTCACTCTTTTCAATAAATGATGATGAGAAAATTGGATTGCCATATGCAGGAGAATGAAACTGGACCCATCTCTGGACACATCTTCTGCCATATGCAGAAGAATGAAACTTTCACATCTCTCATGTAGAAAAATAACTCAGGGTGGATTAAAGACTTAGTTGTAAAAAGTGAGCATATAATAATACAAGAAGTAAACTTCTGGACTTTTGCTCAGAAAAGAATGTATGACCAAGACATCAAAGCCTAAGCAACAAAAACTAAATTGGACAAATGGCACATAATTTATCTAAAATATCCTACAAGCAAAATAAATCATCAGCAGAGTCAACAGACAATTTGTAGAGAGAAAATATTTGTAAACTATGCATCCGTCAAGGAACTAACATGCAGTGTATACAAGAAACTCAAATTACTCAACAACAACAAAAAATTCAATTAAAAATAGACAAGGGGCATGAATAGATGAGTTTCAGGAGAAGAAGTACACATGGCCAACAGGCAATGAAAACATCTTCAACATCTCTAATCATCAGAATAATTAGTAACCATTACTAATCATCGCTAATCACAAGAGTCATCAGAAAACCACAATAAGATATTATCTTACCTTAGTCAGAATGACTATGATTATAAGGGTGAAAAATCACAGCTGTTGGCAAGGATATGGAGAAAGGAGAACTCTTATACACCCTTGGTGGGAATGTAAATTAGTACAGCTTCTATGGAAAACAGTACAATTTCTCAAAGAACTAAAACTACAACTACATTTCCATTGAGCAATCGTACTACTGAGTATGTCCCTGAAAAGTAGTCAATGTATCAAATACATACCTTGAACTATATGTTTATCATAGCAACATTCACAGTAACAAAGAGATTGGATCAACCAAAGTATGCATCGAGGAATTATTGGATTTAAAAATCTAATTAAGTATACACAATACCACACTACTCAGTCATAAAGAGTAAATGAAATCACATTTATTGTGGCAATATGGATGGAACTCAGAGTCATTTTCTTAAGCAAAATAGGCTAATACAGAACATCAAATATAACACATTCTTACTTGTAAGTGGTTACTAAAGAATGTGCTTGCATGGATGTAGAGAGTGAAATGATAGACAATGACTACTTGGGAGTATGGGAGGCAGAGGGGTTGAATAGTGGGGTATTAATAAACAGAGCGTTTAGTTATTTGAGTGATGAATACTCTAGTGTCATGACTTAAGCACTACATAATCTGCATAACAAAATCAAACTTGCATTTGTGCAAAAATAATTTGTTTTTAATTAACAGGTAATTTAGGCATACTGCTTTCCTATCCCTCCATTAAAAGAAGACAATGACCAGTGTGGCCACTGCAGAATGAATTAAGTATAGAGCAGCCCCCAATTCCAGAGATAGTTACAGCTCAATACATAGGACTTTGGCATAGTTAAAAATTAGCGTCTTGATCTTAGAGAGTAAAAGTGGTGGCAATCAACTGGAAACCATAGAAAAGTAATATAATTTTTAAGTAGCTACTGTGGGGAATTGACTTTTAGGAAATAAACAGAAGTGCTGTTTGGTGTAAGCTGCAGATGAGGCTTGCTGAGATGGGCTGATAGAGTTGCAAGTGATGAAACTGGCTGCAGTAGGAAATGATTCTGAAGCTCGAACTTCACGATAATCACATAGCTAATTTGACTAGATGTAACATGATGTAATAGGAAAAGAGAAGAGGCAAGATAAATCCTAGTTTGCTTAGTTAATTAGAAGAATGATTTACCAAGACCAAATAGGGTCGGAAGAGGAAGAACTTTGTAGTTGAAGGAGGGAAGAGGCAGAAGTAGGAGAAACCCCAGGAGAGAGTGGGAGGTTCCTGGAAATATTGAGAGAGTGTTCCCTAAAGAAGGGAAGGATCGAAGGTGTTAAACTGCTGAGGGGTCACAGGAGATGCAGGACTGAGAACTGATTCCTAAAATTGGTGGAATGGTGGCAGTAGATGACCTTGACAGACTTGGAGTGGAAAGAACAAAAGCATCTTTAATGTGTGTAAGAAAAAATTGAAGGTGGAAGAATGAGGAAATGATTACATACACATGTTTTAATAACTTTTGCAATAAAAATGACAGACAAATAATATGATAGGAAAGAAGAACTAAGAGTCTTAGGAAGCCCTCTATAGAAATGGGTGATGTTTCAGCAGATTTTTGCTGATGGAAATAATCTCATAAAGCATAGATGTATGAATCAGGATACAAAGGGGTCACATGCAGAAGCAAAACCCTTGATTGGGCAATGTGGTTCAGAATCAAGTGGGAAGGCAAGAGAGGAGGGTAGGGAGACTTCACCTACAATAATAGGTGAGAAGCCAGAGACCTGGGCTTCAGCTGAATGTGGGTTGTTCACCTTGGTGGTGGTTATGATGAGATCATTCCATTCTGATTTTGCTGAACTTCTTAGTGAATTCTCTGAGGCTATTAGTGAGCACAGGGGCAGTTTTCTAATACTGAACCTTCCTTGCTTAAGAAGCAGATGTGCCAATCTCTGCAAGGTTCTCAGTTTCATAGAAATTATAAGGATTTCCTTTAGCTTCTGTATCCTTTTTGCTTTTGTTGTGTTTTTTGTCTTTAAAAGTATTGGAATATCAGTAAGCAATATGAAAATAATTTTAAACTTTCAATTTCTGCTATAGACCTTAGGGAAAAGCAAGGCATGGTGGCTCACACCATAATCCCAGCTGTTTTGGAGGCTGAGGTAAGCAGATCACCTGAGGTCAGGAGCTGGAGACCAGCCTAGTCAACACGATGAAACACCATTTCTACTAAAAATACAAAAATTAGCCAGGCATGATGGTGGGCACCTGTATCCCAGATACTGGAAGTCTGAGCCAGGAGAATAGCATGAACCCAGGAGATGCAGGTGGCAGTGAGCTGATATCATGCCACTGCGCTCCAGCCTGGGTGAGAGAGTGAGACTCCATCTTGGAAAAAAAAATGGAAATCAGGGAAGGAGAGAAAGAGTAAAGCATTTTTCATGGCAGCTGGCTAAATTAGGATTAAGAATGAGGGAAGCTCCCTGAAGTATCAAGGAGAAGGGGCCCTAGATGTTTTTGTAATGTGTTCTTGGTCCAAAGATTCCACATTCACAAACACTGAGAAAGAGACCACAATCAGAAATTGCAAGCTGATTATTTTATTGGTATATTAAAGATAGTGTTATGATGACCTTGTTCCAATGTCATGGCATTTGAAGCAATTGAATTATTTGAATCACGGATATCTTCTGATTCACTTCCTGAAAGAAACAAACAAGGAAGTTCATAGAGCAGACATGGGATGGCAGGAAATGTCTAATTCCTCACTGGAGTTACTGCAGTAGAGTACATGAGCCTACCCCCCTCCCCATATCATTTCTACTTCCTGTTTCCTTCCTAATTTTTTCTTTGTTCACCCTTTTGATGCCCTGGCACACAATGTGCTCCAAAGTATTGCTTAGAAGAGGAAGAGAGAAGATCATTCTTAGGTTGTTATGACTCATTGCTGTTGAGTTTGTTCAGGGATATATTTATAGAGAGGGTAACTGGAACATATTCTATAATGGTGGGAAGCTGAAACCACCCTCAGTGTCCAGTTGTGGATTGGTTAAGGAAATCATAGCATAGCCACACAATGAAGTAGTGTAAAATTATAAAAACTAACAAAAAACCACTGAAGAAATGTACTTAATGTGGAAATTATCAAAGGAATGTATTTTTAAATGGCAAACATACATACTGGCATATAAATTACCAAATTACTTCTAAGGGAAAAATATTAGAAATGTCTATGTACACACAAATATTTCAAAACGAAGATGACATAAAGAGTGGTGGATTTCTGAAAGAGTGCAGGCAGGTAGGATGAGATATGCCTTTAAATTTAACTTCATATTTTTCCATTCCATTATGTATTTTTTATTAAGTTAATCACGTACTTATTGAAAAGTAAGTATTTATAAAATGAGACTGCCGAAAGTTCAGAGGCTATTTGGCAGGAATAACAGTCTAGAGAAGCTGGTGTGAGGCAGGACTGAGCAAACTATGTTCAGATAAAAAACTTTAAATGGTAGGT
>PVKP010037652.1:0-21487 GCA_004027715.1 Plecturocebus donacophilus | reverse complement strand
GGGTTCGCTGTGCTTGCTGTGAAACTCTCAGTCCTCAGCGCTTCCAATTGCTGTTTTCCTTGTGGGGATGTGACCAGCCGAGCCCGTCCGTCCCGTACCGGGAAGCGCTGCCCTGGGGCGCCGACAAAAAAGCCGCACGGGTCAAAAGAGTCTCGCTGGCGACCCATGTGGCTCCTCTGCCGGGAATCTCCCGGTCTGTGGGCAACAAAAATTCGTCAGAAAGTGCGGCGTCCATTCGTTCTCTGCGCTTTCACTGGGAGCTACATTCCTGAGCTGTTGCTAATCGGCCATCTTGGATCTCTCCTCATTTTAACATATCTTAAACTAGATTTTTAAATTGAGTGAAGTAATAACTGCTTTTCATTTTCTTATATTGAGAGATGATTGTTTATTTTTATTATTGTTTGTTTTGTGGTAGTTGGGAAAGAAGAGTTGATGATCGTGGAAGAGTTTATTATGTGGATCATAACACCAGAACAACAACATGGCAGCGGCCTACCATGGAATCTGTCCGAAATTTTGAACAGTGGCAATCTCAGCGGAACCAGTTGCAGGGAGCTATGCAACAGTTTAACCAACGATACCTCTATTCGGTAATTAGCAAATTATAAGACGTTGACATAACTTCCTCCCTCAGGCATTTGTCCTCTATTATGGTGATTTTTCTTTTCTTTTCTTTTTCTTTTTTTTTTTTTTTTTTTTTTTTTTTTTTTTTTTTGCTATTCCTTGACCATAATCACATATTTATTTTGATGCTTTTTGAAATGGTATAGACTGTGTCACAAGATAATTTTTAGTTAATGTTTAATAAATAGTATTTCTGATATATATAAGCACTTAATAATATTTAAAAATATAATAGTTTACTAACATAACTCATACACTTAAGTTTTATATCCTTACTAAGGGGTAGTTTTATAAATGCAATCCTTAATAAAATAATATTTTTACTAATTTTCAATCCTCCACCTTTATAATAATTTTGTTTCCTTTAAACAAAACCAGTTACCTTATGATTTTACTTAGAGCCAGTCTTGTAGTATTCTGGCTATTCTGATTCTCTTCCTAGAGTCTAAGAAGCAACATTCATCTGTTTTGCCCCATCAAAGGTATTTCAAGAACTGGAAAGTTTTGTCCAAAAATATATCTAATACTGTCTGAGAATTTGACCAGTTGGTGATTTACAGATTGCCATAAGCAAACATCCATGAGTGGAGTGAAGCTCCTTTGATACATGGTTTGATCATAGAAGGTAGAAAAGATAAATTTTAAGTACTGGGCAACTGCAGACAGTGTTTTGAAGTAACTTGAAAAAACCTAAAGTGTAGAAGCTAGCAGATAAAAAGGAAGTAGGAAAAAGACATAAAAAGAACATGTAAGTAACTTTCTGCAAGTTCCTCCCGCAGTCTGGCTCTTTCAAGCAAATTTTTCTGTTGTTGTTGGAGTCTCACTCTGTCACCCAGGCTGAAGTGCAATGGTGTGATCTCGGCTCCCTGCAACCTCTGCCTCCCAGGTTCAAGCAATTCTCCTGCTTCAGCCTCCCAAGTAGCTGAGACTACAGGCACGCACCACCACGCCTGGCTAATTATTGTATTTTTAGAAGAGACAGGGTTTCACCATGTTGGCCAGGCTCGTCTCGAACTCCTGACCTAGTGATCCATCCGCCTCAGCCTCCCTAAGTGCTGGGATTACAGGTGTGGGCCACTGTGTCTGGCCTCAATCACATTGTTTTCAGAGGTTAAATAATAAGTTATCGTTTGCAGGTTGACCCACTCTCCTGGTTATTTGTAGCTAGCAGGGAGAGAGTGGGCAGCCTAGTTTCCAGAGCATCTCCTGCTGCCTTCAGTTGCTGGTTCTTTCATGACTTGTATAGAAATCTGTGGTAAGTTTCCATAGTTTAGCTATATATAGTAATAATATTGAGACCGGGTTGCAGGACATGGGGAAGGCACAGCTCCCGGATAGGATGTGTTCTTCCAGGCCCTTGGTCCCTCACTCACCCCAGAATGGGGGAGAGGACCCCTCAGGGCATGGTGAGTTTGTTTAAGTAAATACTGGACCCCAAAGATTTTGCAGAAAGTGATTTATTTAGGCAGAGAGAGAGAGAAAGGAGAAAGAAATAGAGAGCAAGCTCCCATTCTGTCATGAGAGGGGATCCAGAAATGGAGTCTGAACATATGTAAGAGAAGGGGACTTTTAACCTGGGAGTTATTTCTGCCACGTTTAAGTTTTTTGTCCTATGAAAGGAGTTCCTTTAAACTCCTGCTAGAGTGACTGACCTTTGATTTCTGGGCAGTCTATCTTACCTTGTGAGTGAAAGTTAAACAAAAACCTCTAAGCTCCCAGATGGAGAAGTGAAAAAAGGCAGGTTGGGCATGTCATTGGGAAGTTCTTGTCTTTGAAACCACGCCCCCTTGTGGACCCGAGGAGAGAATACATTCCCTCAATATTGTGTGGGTTTGTTTTTGGTTGGACTTACCTGTACACATGAAAACCTTTGATTAACAGGGCAGAATAAGGTAACAGATGTGTATCAGAAGAATGTTCTCTTGCAAGTAATAGAATCTCCTTAAACACATTGAGGTTTAATTATCTCAGTACAACATCAAGTCTGGGGTAGAGGTCTAAAACAAATGCTGCATTGACTCAGTAGTGCCATCAGGGACCCAGGTTCTTTCTGTCTTTTTGCTCTGCCATCTGTATCACGCTTCAGGCCTATTACTTCATTTATATGGAGCACTGCACTGTGGGCCTCACATCCACAGTCAAGGCAAAAAGAAAGAGAAAGAGGAATTAAAGGGCAGATGGCTCTGTTGTTGCAAGCCCTTGCCTTTTTGACTTAGAGAAGGATGCCCTCATCATGGCCTTCTGCCTATACCTCATTGGCCAGAATTGGTCACGCTACCAACTCAACTGCAAGGGAGGGGGAATGAAATGATCTTTATGGCCACGTTCCTGCCTCAAACAAAACAGGGATTTGGTTCTTAAGAACAGGTGGAAGATAAATATTGAATCTAATTAACAGGATCTGTTACAAGATTATATTCATCTAGATGCATATATTTTAAGAAATTATTTTTCAGGTAATGATTTTTATATTTGTCATTATTTTAGAATTCTTGATAGAATGCTTATATTTTCTTCAGAATATATTTCTAGGTTATAATAAGAATGTGGAAACATACATAAAAATGTTTTATGCATGTATGAAAATATAAAAGATACTAATTAAAAGTTAATTTCTACAAATGATACTGGAGTTGAGTGTTAGTTTTATTAGTAGGCATTTGCTTTAAAGAAAATTGTGATAATCGTTCTAATTTTAAACAAATAATATTGCCACGTTGAAACACCATGATTTCCTATATGTTTATCTCCCATTTCATGTTCCCTCTATAGATTAGCATGGAAGGACTTGGAGATTAAAGTATTGATCCCAATATATTATTTCTAAGTCATTTTGGAAAAACTAATAATTAATTTGATTAGTTGATAGTCTCCTCTTCATGACATTTTAAGAACTTTGTTCCCAGGAGTGTTGGGTCACACCTGTAATCCCAGCACTGTAGGAGGCTGAGGCAGATGGATCATTTGAGCCTAGGAGTTGAAGACCAGCTTTGGAAACATGACAAAACCTTGTCTCTACAAAAAATACAAAAATTAGCCCGGTGTGGTGTGGCATGTCTGTAGCCCCAGCTACTTGGCAGGCTGTGGTGGGAGGATTGCTTGAGCCCGGGAAGCAGAGGCTGCTATGAGCCGAGATCATGCCACTGTATCCCAGTATGCGTAACAGAGCAAGATCCTGTCTCAATAAAAAAAAAAAAAAAAAAACTTTATATCTATCTATCTATCTGATAACAAAAATATATTTTTGAGACAGCTCCTTGCTCTGTCGCCCAGGCTAGAGTGCAGTAGTAGTGTGATCACAGTTCAATGTAGCCTCTACCTCCTGGGCTCAATTGATCCTTCCACCTCAGCTTTCCAAGTAGGTGGGACTTTAGGCATGTGCCACCATGTCTGGCTAATTAAAAAAAACTTATTTTTTCAATAGAGACAGGGTCTTCCAGGCTGGTCTTAAACTTCTGGGCTGAAGTGATCCTCCCACCTCGGCTTCCCAAAGTGCTGAGATTATAGCCATGAGCCCCTGTGCCCAGCCCTTTATCATATTTTTAAAAAATCATCATAAAATGTGATTCTACCACATGCTTGGCTTATTTCTACTTTCATATTAAAACACTGTTATTTTATTTCTCTCCCCCATCTTTTCTCCAATCAGGCTTCAATGTTAGCTGCAGAAAATGACCCTTATGGACCTTTACCACCAGGCTGGGGTAAGCTGTTATATTTTTGGTAATAATCTATAAGGTTATATATATATATATATATATAAAATATGTGGAATATATAAAATAGTTATTAAATATTATGCTCACTTTATGTTTTAGAAAAAAGAGTGGATTCGACAGACAGGGTTTACTTTGTGAATCATAACACAAAAACAACCCAGTGGGAAGATCCAAGAACTCAAGGGTATGTATATACTGCAGCCTTAAGTCATCTTTCATATATCTGTAGGTAGAATCAACCAACCTTGAATCAGATATTTTTAGTACCTAGAAAATGTTCATCTTATGATTTTAACTTTATCTTTTAGCTTACAGAACGAAGAACCCCTGCCAGAAGGCTGGGAAATTAGATATACTCGTGAAGGTGTAAGGTACTTTGTTGATCATAACACAAGAACAACAACATTCAAAGATCCTCGCAATGGGAAGTCATCTGTGTAAGTGAAAACCTGAAGTTTTCCTTTAAATATTGCTTAGTGAGCACATGAGATTTAGTCTCTAATTTATCCTCAAGTTTAGCAAAACATTTTACTTTTTAGTTCAAGAAAACCTACACAAGTAATACCTTAGTATAGCTGTCTTTGCTCTCATTTGAGAATGGATTTGTGGCATGTAATTCCTTAATAATAACAATGGCAATTATTTATGTAGTGATTACTATATGCCAAGCATTGTTCTAAGTACTTTATAGGTGTTAACTAATTTTATATTCCAAGAACCCCTTGAGGTAGGTAGTATTATTTTTCCCTTTACCAAGTGAGGAGAAGTATAGGGAGCATAACTAACTGTGCAAAGTTATAAGGCAAGTAATGGACTGGTTTCAAACCATGGCAGTCAGTCTGTCTCTAGACTCTGTGCTCTTAACTGCCACATCACACTGCTACAATGAGATGGTTAGTGAAACTGGATTTTCCAGATTTAAAGATACCTTAATTAAGCAGTTGACCGATCTCTCCTTCATTCTTACTCTAAGGTATAATGTCTTTGCATAATTAAGAAAATGGAAGCAATCATAAAAGGTCTTTTGCAAATTTGTATCACCATATCTGTTCATCTCCTACCATCTTTCCTCCTCCTGTTCCTGTAGTTGAACTGTCACTGTTCTTATCAAAGTCTAGTCCCTCTGCTGGTACATTCGATTCCTTTCCCCACCTTTTCTACTTAATTGCTCCAACAGTTACCATCTTTGTATCTTACATCATTGGGTTTTACTTCTTGACTAAATTATTCTTATCATCATTTATTTTTCCTATATTAAAAAAAGAGGCAAAATATTACAACTCTTCCCTTTACCAATGTGTTCAATCACAGTTCTTCTCCTTTTTTTTTTTTTTTCCTGAGACTGAGTTTCACTACTGTCTTCCAGACTGGAGTGTAATGACACAATCTCCACTCACTGCAACCTCCGCCTCCTGGGTTCAAGCGATTCTCTTGTCTCAGCCTCCCGAGTAGGTTTAATTACAGGCACTCGCCACCACACCCAGCTAATTTTTGTATTTTTAGTAGAGGCGGGGTTTCACTATGTTGGCCAGGCTGGTCTCAAACTCCTGACCTCAGGTGATCCACCCGTCTTGGCCTCCCAAAGTGCTGGGATTACATGCGTGAGCCACTGTGCCCAGCCCACAGTTCATTTTTACTGCTTCCCTTTACAGGACTACTACCTGAAGTGTTGTCTCTATTGCTATTTATAGTTTCTCCCTTAAACCAATTCCAAGGAAGTTCCCCTGACACTGAACTTGGAAGGGCATCAGTGACCTTCACATTGTTAATCCAGGCATTGGTTTGCAGTCCTGTCTGATTTGACTTATCGGGAGCATTTGGCACGATCCATTTCTCTCTCCTGGCAAAAGTAGTGCTGTGGACCATACTTTATTGATTTCTTTCTGCCTTTCTTATCTTCTTTCCTCTTTATTTTGCCAAGTCTTCCTTTTTTCCCTCAGTCCCCCCTTTTTTTTCTAACTACATTCATCCTCTTGATGCATCTTATTCAGTATCATGCTTTTAAAACATCTGTCTGCTAATGACTCATAAATTTAGTTGGACTTCTCACTTGAAATTTTGCTTTCTATATTCAGCTGCTTATTGACATCTCCACTTATAACTCCTTCATGATAGGTCCTATGAAGTCTGCTCTCTGGCCAGGTGTAGTGGCACGTATCTGTAATCCTAGCACTTTTTAGGTTGAGGCAAGTAGATCACATGAGCCTAGGAGTTTGAGACCAGCCTGGGCAACATAGCAAGGCCCCATCTCTTAAAAAAAAAAGAAAAAAAATTTAAAACATAACAACAACAAAAACCCAACTTTACCTGTGATATTTTCTGTCTCAGTTGATGGTGACTGCACTCTAACATGTGCTTGGGTCAAAAATTTTAGAATCAGTCAGGCGTGGTGGCTCACACCTGTAATCCTAATACTTTGGGAGGCCGAGGTGGGCAGATCACCTGAGATCAGGAATTTGAGAACAACCTGGCCAACATAGTGAAACCTCCATCTCTACTAAAAATACAAAAATTAGCCAGGTGTTCCAAAAATGGCACATACCTGTAATCCCAGCTACTAGGGAGTTGAGGCAGAGGTTACAGTGAACCGAGATTGTACCATTGCACTCCAGCCAGGGCAACAAAAGCAAGACTCCATCTTAGGGAAAAACGAAATTGGAATTGTCCTCAACTCCTTTTTTTCTCCTACCTCACAAACAGTCCATCAAGAATTCTACTTACCTGAACTTCAGAACATATCTAGGGCCCAGGTATGTCTCACCCCACATTGCCACCACTTTGATCCAAGCTACCATTGTCTCGCTGGCTTGGTAGCAGAGTCCTCTCTCTGCTTTCTTCCCACACCTTGTACAATGTTATGTTATTTACCATACAGCAGAGAGACTGAATTTCCAAAACAAAAAATAAAAATCATTTCTTTGCAAAAAACTCTTCAGTGGTTTCCATCTCAATCAGAGTAAAAAGCACACTTTACAACAACGTAAACAGCCTTATAGGATCTGACCCCTCTTATCTCTTCAACCTCTTCTTGGTTTTCGCTCCTCCTCATTCACCGTGTTTCAGCTTCATTGGCCCTAGCTGTGCCTTGAACACCTTCAGCTTCCACCTTGGGTCTTAGCCCTTATTCTGCCTGCCTGTTATGCTCTTTTCCTGAATCTCCATATGGCTTATGCCCTCTCCTTCATGTTTTTGCTCAAATGTCACTTTGTCTCTGAGCTCTCCTCATTTTACCCTTTTGAGAATTACAAAATGCTTCTTCTCATATCACTCCTTATCCTTTGTCCTTTTAACAATGCCTTTTTTATTCTTTTAGGTCAGGAATGATAAGACATTTATCCCCTTCTAATACATTACATATGTAGTTTGCTTATTTATTATATTTTTTTGTCTTGTCTCCTTCAATGGTACACAAGCTCCACAAAACAGGCATTTTAATCAGTAATACTCTCACTGTCTAGAAGAAAGCCAGGTACCAGCTATGCATTCAGTAAATGCTTGTTGAGTAGGTGAATTCACTTGAACCTGACAACACGAGAGAGCATTTTTCATCTGTTCCAAAGTGTTCCTTAAGATTATCAAAGTTCTTTGTGCCTGTCAGACCCTCAATCAATAGGCAAGAGACCCAGCCTCTGTTAATGTCAGTCAAACCATATCGTAAAAGCTGTATTCCTAGGTGCCAATGCCACCAACTCTGCCTTTTTTTTCTCACTGACCACCTGAACCATGTGACCTGGATGACAATGTTGTTTCTAGGAATTCGATTTTGCTTTGCTTATTATCTCCAGGAATATTTGTTTGGGTTTTAGGTTAGATTTAGAATGTGGTAGAATTTCCTTCCATGGCTCCTCTGTCTGGAGCCTCTGTCCTCCAGAGATTTAAGGATTATCAAAGATTTTCTTTGAAACAGTCTGTAGCAGACTTTGATATTTCATTTAACTCACTACTTAACAAAAGATCTAGCCATAAATACAATGTCCCTCTTTCTGTATGTGTGTGTCCTGTTGCTGTAATAGTCCCGATTGCTTGAACTTCTTTTGGCCCACCATGTATGTATACCTTTCTCTCCCAGCAGAAAGTTTCCTATAGTATTTTGTAGAACTTTAGTACATTCTGATTTTATACTGAATACTAAATATTCAACTTAATTATGAATTAATTTGGTTTATTTTTGTTTTTCTTTAGAACTAAAGGTGGTCCACAAATTGCATATGAACGCAGCTTTAGGTGGAAACTTGCGCACTTCCGTTATTTGTGCCAGGTACTACAGTGGTAAATAAATCTTATACTCACAGTAATTTAGTCTTATCTTTATACAGTACATATACTATAACTTAGATGATATTATGATATTACTTTTGTTTTCAGTCTAATGCACTACCCAGTCATGTAAAGATCAATGTGTCCCGGCAGACATTGTTTGAAGATTCCTTCCAACAGGTAAGGAAGATTTTAGCAGAATAAAACAACACTATTTTGTCTCATTGTAATCTATACATCTAAAGAAAGTTAGTGTTTTAGAGATTTTTAAACCACTCAGAACACAGCTATAATAATAATGACTGCCAATACCACTTATTGAGTGCCTTTTTTTTTTTTATAGAGTTGGGGTTTCACCATGTTGCCCAGATTGGTCTTGAACTCTGGGCCCAAGCGATCCACCCACCTCGGCCTCCTAAAGTGCTGGGATTACAGGCTTGAGCCACTGCATCTGGCCAGAGTGCTCATTTTAATAATAGTTATACTAAATACTACCATATACTGAGTGATTATCATTTGCAAACACCAGCATCTTATATTACTCATTTTATTTCATTTATCCTCACAGCATCCCTTTGAGATAGCTCTTCTTGTATCCATGTTATAGGTAAAGGTACTGAGACTGAGAGACATTCTATCATGAATTTAGATACATGTTTACTAAAATAAAGCTTAAACAGCTTTTGGAACAAGTTGATTTTGTTTTGACACTTAATCGTTTGCTAAGAGTGTATTACCTCAAACAAAAAAAATGTTTTGATAATCCTATCAAATTAAAATTAAATTGGTAGATACTGTATTCCATTTGAGTATTCCTTTAATAGCTGTTTATTCTCACCTTTAAGTTTCTGTTTAAATGTTGCGATCTCAGAGAGACCTTCCCTGAGCTTACTATTTTAAGATGGCAGTCCTGCTTTTCTCCCTTACAGTCACATTCCAGCCATTTATGGTGCTTTATTCTTTTTCTTAACCACCTAACATAGTGTTTTTTGTCTCTCTTACTATAATGTGAGCTCCATGAGAGCATGGACTATTGGTTTACTGCTGTTCTGCCTAGTTCCTAGAATAGTGCCTTTGTACATAGAGGGTATTCAATAAATATTTGATGAGTGAATAAATGAATGCAATATTTTTACCTTTCCTGAATCATCTGCAGGACATTTAAGTATAAAAAATCCAAATGCTGTATTGTCAGTTTTTTCTGATGTAGTGGAGAATTTTTCATAATGAGATGTGTCGTTTCCCTGTTTAGTATTACAGTAATGAACCAAATTTTGCTGTGTACTCAGACATACAGGGACTTTTATTAACTTTGTACAAGCCAAAATGGAGTAATGACACTCTGAGCCCCAAGAGAATTTCAAACCATAGCTTAATTTTACTATTGGACTTTAGGTATGATACTTAAACTATTATCAAATTGATTTTTTTTTTTTAGTTAATAAATTCTTAGCAAAGTAAGTGTAAATAGGTCAACTTGTTCTAAACTCTGTTTGGGTTGATTTTAGTAAGTGTACATCTGAATTCAGGGTAGACTTTATTTTGCTTTTTACCCTGTCTTGGGAAGAATCATGGTCTATTTGATATATAGCACAGAGCCCATGACTGCCCTGAAGGAGGCATGCTGGTGAGCTATACTCCAACCCAGACCTGCCAGTCTTGGCTCTGGTCCTGACATATGTGTGGTGGAAGTAATTTATTTCTATCCAAAAGTGAAGCTTACTTACCAGTAACCTTGATGTAAGCTATTAAGGATTATGAAAATTGGATATATGTATTATTTTTAAGTTATACTAGCCTGTGAATAAATTCATCATTGTATATTCAGAGTTCCTTTCCTACTGAGAAATGGAATGTGTGGTATAAGCAGGACGCAGAACAAAGTTTTTGCCTCTAAGTGCTGCTTGTCAGAAAAGTGTGCAAGTCACCTGTTGAAAGATTTTGGTACAGCTTGGTGCAACTTGCAGGGGAGATACTATTTTTAACCTTAAAAGCCTTTTGTGTCAAACTCTTCCTTCTTGCCATTAACCCAAAGTATAACTATCATTTAATACTAGAAGGAGGAAGGAGTATAGTTGACCCTTAAAAAACACAGGGGCTAGAGGTGCTGACCCCTTTCACAGTTGAAAAGCCATGTATAACTTTTGACGGCTAAAAACACTGAACTGCTAATGTCTACCATTGACTGGAAGCCTTACCAATAATGTGAAGAGTCAACACATTTTGTATAATATATGTATTATATACTGTATTCTTAGAATAAAGTAAGCTAGAGAAAAGAAAATGTTTTTAAGAAAATCATAAGGAAGATAAAATACATATACTATTCATTAAATGGAAGTGGATCATCATAAAGGTCTTCATCTCATTGTCTTCACATCAAATAGGCTGAGGATGAAAAACGGCTTGGCCTTGCTGTCCCAGGGATGGCAGAGGCTGAAGAAAATTCAAGTTTAGTGGACCTGTGCAGTCATCATGTTGACTTAAACCCATGTTGTTTACGGGTCAACTGTATGTGAAAGTGAGTTCGGGATTGATTGATATGTGTGTCTTTATCTAGTTTGTGAAACAAACCAATTCATCTCTTGAGTTAAAAGCATTGTTGCATAAGATAAGGAAATCTGTAATTTTGAAAATACAGATTAAATTTAAATTGTTTTGAAAGGAACTTGCACTGCATGTGAATATTTAAATATTCATGTTTTTGTTGTTAGATTATGGCATTAAAACCCTATGACTTGAGGAGGCGCTTATATGTAATATTTAGAGGAGAAGAAGGACTTGATTATGGTGGTCTAGCAAGGTAAAATGAAAAATTACATATCTGCATTGAAATAAGTATATTTCATTGTATACAGGGGTAGTATTCTTGAAAACGTGAATATATTGTATTAAATTTTTGAATTAACAATCCAGAAATTTTTTTAAAAAATACACAAGGTAACCATTATAATTACTACTTCTCTTGGTTATCTTTCTATATGTTTTCTCTACATATATGTAAATTTGTATATATGTGTAATATATATTTGCTGCTTTTTTAACAGAATTAATATAATGTACAAAATGTAGAATCTTTCTGGTTTTTTATATAGTATGGACATCTTTCTATGTTAGCATATATATAGTGTGAGTGAGTGAATAGTTTGTTTCTTTTACTTTCTTCTTTTTTTTAAACAAGTTTTTATAACTTTTTGTAGAGATGAGGGTCTCACAATTTTGTCCAGGCTGGTCTCAAACTCTTGGGCTCAAGAGACTCCCCCACCTCAGTCTCCCAAAGTGCTGAGATTATGGATGTGAGCCATAGCACTCAGTCTGAATATTTTCTTTTTTTAAATGGCTGTACAATATTGTTTAGAAATATCATAATTAATGGATTAGCATGCCTACATTCTTATTTTGCTATTATAACATCATGTTGGTTTTATGTTTGTTTTTAGTCCAATCTGAGTTTCTTTTGGGAATAAAGTTTTCTACATTCACTAAATATATTGTTAACAGTAGACACTTGTGAAGCAATATAAGTGAAAAATCCTTTTATTTTTTAATTTTGTCACTTATTGTTGTGCCCTAGACTAATTTGACAACAATTTATTGTTTAGCAAAACGTTTTGGTTAAATCTTTCTAAAGAATTCAAACTTGCTTTTCATAGAAACAACTCATTTTTTGAACTCATATTTCAGAGGTGCACAGAATTACAAAATCACAGTTTTAACACAACTGGCAAAAAGAGATACAGAACCAAGTGTAACTGGTGGGAACAGATACGTTTTATATATATGTGGGATTATCAGAGTTTTGTTTATATTAGCATATTTCATCATTTACACCATCATTAAACTTTTCAGAAACAAAACACTGCCTACCACAGTAATCTTCTTATTGCATCCATTGTGAGATTATCTCAATTTCAGAAATGTTCAGATATAAGAAAGGTACATCTTAGAAATGAGGAAATATGGTATTTTTACAGTGTCTGTCTTTATTAACATTTACATTCTTGTCTGAGTTCTAATTTGCCTCAACTATTTGGGTCTAAGTTTTATATTTTGATGGTTTTAATGCATATAGCCAGTTCCTCCATAACATGATTTTTTTAATTCCTAAATTCTTTATTTAATTCATGTATTGGGTAGATTCATCAAAAAATGGTTTATTACAGAGTTTACAGGATTGATATGTTCCTATAGTCTTTGCATAATGTTCCCTGTTGCTTTTACATATAAACAACAATTTTACTAGATAGAAATTTCTTGCACAGCACTTGTTTTCCAGTACTCAGACATTGCTTCACTGTTTTCTAGCACTGAATGTTAGTACTGTGAAGTGTGAGGCCAGCCCCTTGTAGGAACCTTATTTTTCCTCTGGGTGCCCACACAGTCCTTTTTCTTGAAGTTAATTAATTTCATTGTTGATTGTTTTGTGTCTTTTTTTAGATATTAAGATCTTCCTTAATGTCAGGGAAGTTTTCTTCTATTATGTCTTTGAATATTTTTTCTGTTCCATTTGTTCCATTTTTCTTCAGGAACATCAATCATGGGTATGTGGAATCTCCTTTGTCAGTCTTACATGTCTGTCATCTTTTCTCTAATCATTTTTATCTTTGTGCTTTTCCATTTTGTTTTGATTTTTCTCAAGCCTATCCTCATGTCACTGTTTGCAGTACTGCCCTACATTTTGCTGCTTCTAATGTGATTTTTCTTCATTAGTGGTTTTACTGTTTTCTTCATTTTCTTCTTTAGGCTCTGGTAGCTCATCTGTTGTCTCATAATTTTTCAACCTCTTATGTCTCTTCAGTTAATTTGAGAGTATCAAGAAGAATATGTTGAAAGTTAATTCTTCTGCCTCTGGCTAGTTAGGAATTTTTCTTCCTTTTATGCTAGCATCAGGAAAAAGGTTAGATGCCATGTGTTAGCCATTCTTTGAATTGATTCAGTTTTCTCTGGGCTGTTTGCTAAAAATGATCTGAAGCATCTGGAGGGTTTATTCCTAGTTTTTATATATGTATCTAAACACACTCTCACTAGACCTGCTCTGTCCTCTTACCTGGGGCATGTCTTACTTCAGCCTCATTATAGAGGGAAGTCACTTTGTTCAACTACTGCTATGTTGCAGCTGGACTTAGTTTTAAGAATTGGCATTTACCATTTCTAGTTGATTTTGTTTAGGGACTCCCTTCTCTACCCTTTAGGCAGTGTCAGGGATTGTGTTTTAAAAGCTTTAGAAAAGCATTTATTAACAGGCTGCCAGGCCAGATCTACAGAGAGGTGGTCCTCATTGTGATTTTACAATTTTTAAATTACTTGATGACATTTGAAGATCATTATATTATGCTTAAGAATGATTTCTGGCTTCTTTTTTTAAAAACACTAGACCAAGAAACCTGCCTTCTCATGTGGCATCAGTGAGCTGAATCAGACTTGCTGTTTTCCCATAGGTTAGCATATACTCTGTTTCACTACAGTGTCCTCCACTGCCCACGTGTCTGAGGACTACAATAATATGCCTATAAATTCTTCCTTAAAACTAATAATTTAGCAGGGATATGAGGAATGGAGGGTTGTGGCTAAGCAGAGAATGTGAGCCCCATCTAGAGAACAGAGAAGGAGGCCCCTTATACTCACATATCACTGTAAGCATTTGAGTTTGGAACCCTTCTTTGGAAGAAATTGCCGTTGAAAAGAACCTTTTGGGGACTGAGTTTATCTTGTAATACCTTTATCTAGTTGAATTTCATATATTGAACTTGAAAAAATGGGTGGTAAAAGGTTAGAGATTGCTTATCACATTTAAAGATTTAACCTTTTAAATATTAGTTTCATTTTTAATGCAGTGACAATAAAGTTAAAACTGTTCTATAGCAGCAGTGTTATGTATCTCAGTATCACCTGTAAGTGTACATTAAAACCTATTGTATAAGTGTCCTAGAGTGCTTGTAAGACTTAAGAATACAAAAAATACATGGCTTTTGCCTTTCAGAAACTTACAGTCTGATGGATGGGGCAAGTCATGTGCATAAAAAATGAATAATATTGGGAGATTGTTACCACAGAGTAGTCAGTGACTGATAATAATACAAATACACTGGAAATTGCTTCAAAAAAATTGTTGAAGTGGGATTTAAGCTGAGTTGAATCTGAGAAGACATATCCAAGCAAAAGTGTTGCATAAAAATAAGCATGTTATATCTATTTGAGGATCAGTGAATTTGTGGTTTGGCCACATTGAAACTGGCAGGTAACTTAAAATGTAGAGCCATATCATAGAAGAACTTGAATGGAGGGCTGAGGAATTGGACAGTGAAGTTCTTAAAGACTGTTGAGCAGAGGTATGATGTATATATGAGTATATTTAAGATCTGTTTTTAAATTCACATATTAATGCTAAAAAATAACTTTGATTTATTTTCTTATAGAGAATGGTTTTTCTTGCTTTCACATGAAGTTTTGAACCCAATGTATTGCTTATTTGAGTATGCGGGAAAGAACAACTATTGTCTGCAGATCAATCCAGCATCTACCATTAATCCAGACCATCTTTCATACTTCTGTTTCATTGGTCGTTTTATTGCCATGGTGAGTTCTTGACTTTATTATTTTTATTTATTTAAATTTGTTACAAATGTATTAGAGAAGGCTTATAAAAAAAAAGATAAACATTATATTTGCTATTCACAAATTTTATTACCAAGAAAGTTTTCCTGGAGAGTATAAAAATATATTTTTTGAGTACCTATATAAAATCAGGATTGTGAATATGAAGATTATTGATACAGCCACTTAGTCCTTAAAAGTCCTTTCATTTTTAAAATTAAAACTCATTTATAGTATGACTACTTTTATTTGCTTATTTATTTTTAATAGAAAAAATTTTAATACTTTTGAGACAGGATCACATTCTTACCCAGGTTGGAGTGCAGTGGCATGATCTCAGCTAACTGCAATCTCCATTTTGCAGACTCAAGTGATCCTCTCACCTCAGCCTCCCAAGTAGCAGAGACTCCAGGCTCGCCCCACCGTGCCAGCTAATTTTTTTGTATTTTTAGTGTAGTTGGGGTTTCACCATGTCGTCCAAGCTGGTCTCAAACTCCTGGGCTCATGTGATTTGCCTGCCTCGGCCTCCCAAAGTGCTAGGATTATAATGCGAGCCACTGCTCCCAGCCTACTTTTCTATAAAAGGAAAATCTGAGTTATCTAATAATTGTATTTTATTATTTTTGGCATTTTTAGAGCTTTGCAGGAACCCTTATGGAAGTTTTGTCTTTTGGGAAGTGTTTGTATTTATTTACCCATTTGTTTGCATTTTATTATCTATTAATTCATTCAGCCAAAATTTGTTGACAGCCTACCGTAATGCCAAGCACTGTTCTAGGCTCCAGAGATGAAAAAAATACACAGTCAATGCTCTCAAGCACCTAAAGTCTTTTAGATAGAAACAAATAATCAATGATTATATTCTGAAGGAAATAGTGTGTTGCTAGGAAGCCTCACTGATGGATGACACATGGACAGAAATTCAAGAAAGCTAGGGACTGAATCTTGCAGTTATCTTGGTGAATATTTGGGAATGACAAGACAAAGGCTCTAGTGTGGAAGTGGGTTCCTGACTGAGAAAGAGACCAGTATAGCTGCAGCAGAGTATGTGAGAGAGAATGTAGTAGGAGATGAGATTGGGAGACGCTGTGCGGAATCTTTAGAAAATTCACATAAGAGTTGACTAGGGCAGTGAATGACATGATCTAAGTAACATGATCTGAGTTAAATGTTATTTAGCTTGCTTTACCATTATGGTAGAAGACAGACTATAATTAGGGGCATAGGAAAACACAGCTAAAAGCAGGAAAGCCATTTGCAACAATCCAGGTGAAAGATAATAGTGGCTTGGACTTGTGTCTTGTAGCAGTGGAGGAAGTGAGAAGTGGTTTGGATTCTGGGTATATTGCAAGGTTAGAACTAACAGAGTTTTCTGACAGATTAGATACAGGGTGTGAGGGAGAGTCAAGTATGGCAACAATATTTATGGCCAGCTTGTCTGGTTGCAAATTTTGGAGGTGGAGGAAATCAAGAATATTTAGGTTTGGCTCGTTAATTCTGAAGTAGACATCCAAATGGAGATGTTAAAGAAATAGTTGGAGGTATAAGTCTGGCAGTGAAGGGATATCTAGTTTAGAGATAGGCATTTGGGAATTCTTGGCACACAGAGTATTAAAAGTCTATATGATTGTTTATAATTACTATATAAATTCATTCCTTAGGAATTCTGGATATTAGACCTTTGTTGGATCCACAGTTGTTTAATATTTTCTCCCATTCTGTAAGTTGTTTGTTTACTCCCTCTCTTGCTGTGCAGAAGCTCTTTCGTTTAATTAGGTCCTACTTAACAATTTTTGTTTTTGTTGCAGTTGCTTTTGAGGACTTAGCCAGAAATTTTTTTGCCAAGGCTAATATCAAGAGGGCATTTCCTAGGTTTTCTTCTAGGATTTTAATAGTTTTAGGTCTTACATTTAAGTATTTAATCCATCTTGAGTTAATTTTTGTGTATGATGAGAGGTAGCACTCTAGTTTCATTCTGTATATGGGTAGCCAGCTAGGGGATCACATTTCAATAGGAGATTTGGAGGAGACAAACATCTAAACTATACTACCAAGTTAGAGGATAAAGAATTTAATAAAGTCAGAATATAAGGAATATTAGAGCAATGAGCTTGAGTTGGAGAGAGGAAGAGATTTATTTAGCACACGTACCAAGTAATAGAAAGATTACCCATAATAATTATATGGATTCAGATGCTAGTAGTGAGCAGATATAGTAGAACACACAAAAGTTCTCTTCTGGTTGCTTCTGTTTCCCTCAGTGAAATAGGAAGTAAGATCATCAACTCAGAATGAGTGGAGAGAAGTAAGTATTTGAGGAAAGAGGAGACCAGTAAGGAAATATGACTGCAGTCATGGAGCAGTCATCTTGATTGTTTATGCATTTCTAGCATGTTCCATTGCCTAGGTACAGGCATTTAGTAACTTGAGAGTTGAACTTAGCTAGGCGTGGGATTTTGCTAGAAATACACTAGTGGAGGTACGGTTTGAAGGGAGTTATTTTAATGATTGACTATGGAATCTACACTGAGTAAGGGGAGACATAACTTCATGAGGGGGCTAAGGTATACTGTTAATAGCTTCAGTGGATGTTTTAATTTACCAAAGTTGCTGGAAGTCTGGGGCTTCCCGTGCTGGTTATTGTGAATAGGAGTGAAGACACAATTGGGTTAGTCCTAAAAACCTCACAGGCAATGGTGAGAGTAAGAAAGGAACAGGAGAGTGGCCTTTTCAGGTGCACAGGGCCCTTCTGCACTCCTTATCCAATTAAGTTAATTTAATTTATAAAACATTTAGGAAGATTGAGGCAGGGTATGATAATAGAAGTCCTTTATCACCCTATGCAGTTTTTGATATATATTATATAGCTATGTGTATGGTAATAGAAGTGCTTTATCACCCTATACAATTTTTGATATATATTATATAGCAATGTGTTATAAAATAGGTTTTGTTTTAGCTTTTTCATACCTAGCATTTTATATACTTTAATTTTCATAATTTATGCCATTCACTTATTCAAATCTTTATTTGTAAAGTGTCATGATTTTTCTGTTATCATTGTTCTCTAAGAAATTGTTATTTTGCAAATTTTATTATAAAATGTTTCATTTTTCTTTGCAGGCATTATTTCATGGAAAGTTTATCGATACTGGTTTCTCTTTACCATTCTACAAGCGTATGTTAAGTAAAAAACTTACTATTAAGGATTTGGAATCTATTGATACTGAATTTTATAACTCCCTTATCTGGATAAGGTTTGAAGATTTTTGTTTTGCAATAAGCCATTTTTTTGAAACCCATTTTGTTTCATTTTGTTAATTAGTGTATATATATTTCACTCAGAGATAACAACATTGAAGAATGTGGCTTAGAAATGTACTTTTCTGTTGACATGGAGATTTTGGGAAAAGTTACTTCACATGACCTGAAGTTGGGAGGTTCCAATATTCTGGTGACTGAGGAGAACAAAGATGAATATATTGGGTAAGGTGATATACCTTGTTAAGCTTAATTTCTAGAACACATCAGAACTAAATCCTCTGTCTGTACCCTTAATTGCATTCCCTTTTCACACCTTTGGGAAGTTCTTCTCACCAGTACCAATGTTCTTGAAAAAAAGAGAATATATGTTGACCCTCATTTTCCCACTGCCATTTGCTGTAACCATTCTGCCATTTCCTTTTCCATATCATTTTCCCTTTTTTAACTTAGGCTTTTAAATAGTGCTCACCACAGCCTCTTTCTTGAAACTCTTGTGTTTTCTTGAATTCTGTGATCCTATGCCATACTGATTTTCTTTACTTTCTCTCTCTTTTTTTTTTTAATTTTGTTTTTAGAGAGGGTTTCACTCTGTCACTCAGGGTAGAATGGTGGCGTGATCATAGCTTACTGCAGGCTTGACCTCCTGGGCTCAAGCAATCCTCCTGCCTTAGTCTCCTAAGTATAGGCTTATACTACCATGTCCAGCTAATTTAAAATAATTTTTTTGGTAAAGACAGGGTCTCATTGTATTGCCCAGACTGGTCTCAAACTCTTGGCCTCAAGTCATCCTCCTTCCTCAGCCCCCCAAATTGTTGGGATTATAGGCATGAGCCACCACTTCTGGTCACTTGCTCTTTTTTAATGGCAGTTTTCTAAATCTCCTATTTCTTAAATGTAGGCCTTTTTCCAAGATTTTATTGCAGTCTGCTTCTCTAAATAATTTGCTAACATAGCATCAATTTTCTGTTAAAGTTATATCTAAACTTTAGAAATAGTTTCCATTTGCCAGCCAGGTAAATCCACACATTTTCAGGAAAGAACCAGGCAGTAAACTTTTTAGGCTTATTGCAACTACTCAGCTCTGTGGTATAGTGCAAAAATAGCCATAGGTAATGTATAAACAGATGTGTGATTGTCTTCCAGTAAAACACTTGTAGACAATGAAATTTGATTTTATATAATTTTCATATCCTAAAATACTTTTAATATTTTTCGTCCATTTTTAAAAAAATGCAAAGGCTATTCTTAGCTCACATGCTAGACAAAAAAAAAAAAAAGATGATTAGGCCCACAGGCCATAATGTGCCAACACCTGAACTACAGATGACTCTTAAATGTAATGTGTCTAAAATCCAGCTTTTCATTTTTCCTAGCTGTTGCCTCTTACTGATTTCTTCTATGAATAGACCACCATTTTCACCCTCTTAGATTCTAGCTGTCATCTCTGTCTCTTTCAGATTTTTTGTTTTTATTATTTGTTTTGAAAAATGGATTGGATTATACACATTACTCTGTAGCTTACTTTTTTTCGTCTTAAGGACAGTACAGTTAAATCTAACTCATTTTCTAACAGCTAGGTAAACTGTGGTGTATGTATTCTATACTTTTCAGCTATTTCTGCCAATAGAGATCATTTAGGTTGTATCCGGTTTGAGCCACTGCAAACAAGGCAGCAGAAAACTTCCTTAAGCTTGAATCCATTCATCCTGTTACTTAGTTTTGTGGGCTAGATTTTTAAGAAGTGAAGTTACTGGATCAGAAAGTATTTAATAGATATTGCTATGTGGCTTTTATAAAATGTCATAGCCATTCTTTTTTCCCTTCTTAACTTGTAAATTGCTATGACCTTTCAAATTTACTTCCTTAGTGTATCTGCTTACTAAGTTTAATGTACCCTTCTTAGCTTGGCATTCTCAGCCTCTTCTTGTTTCTGCTAAACCAGAAAAAAGTGAGAGAAATTACCAATAACTGATTTCTTCTTTTATACCTTTATACTCTGTTAGGTATTTTTGTTTTGTTTTGTTCTGCAATGTGCATTTATTACGCTAACTGGAAAAAAAACAGTAACACTGTATTTTGAGGAAAATATATTCACAAAGATTATGCATAAAGTACTGGACTTTCTATATTTGTTAAACTTGAGCCTTCCACAAAGTCTAACAAAAATAAGTACCACAACCTGAGCAGTTAAAAAAATGCTATCAGTGGTTTCAAATATCAAAAGCACTCTAAATAAAATTTCACCATGTAAGATTTATATTTACTTTCTTTTAAGCACTGTTTCAAAATATTTTATCACTATAATACTATTGATAGCTAATCATGAATACAGTAGTTTTTGGAGGATTTTGTTTCAGTCTCAATAACAGACTTTAGTTTTGTTTTTTAATCTTGCTCTTGAAAATTGGGAGAGATCCAAGATGGCCGATCACTAGCCGCTCAGGATTGCAGCTCCCAGTAAAAGCGCAGAGAGCCAGTGGACGCCACACTTACCGATAAATTTTTGCTGCCCACGGACCAGGACATTCCCAATGGAGGAGCCCCACAGGTCGCCAGCGCGACCCTTTCGGCTGGCACGGTTTTTTTGCCGGCGCCTCAGCTTGATGGTTCTTGGTGTGGAGTAAACGGGACTGAGTCTCCTTTTGGATGATGTTTGGAGCTCTGTGAAGGTAGAGCAGTCCATCCAGCTGATTGAAAAAGGGACTGAAGAGGGAAGTCAGACTGGGGACCCTCGGGCAGAAAAGCACCACGAATTTCAACGCTGCTGTTTTAGCTAGCGTTGCGGGTTGCCACAGTGAAAATTACAAAGATTCCGGAGCTGGGAATTAACAAGCTGGACGTCCACTCAGAGACCTAATTTGAAAGTTGGTAATTACAAAGACGACAGATGGATAAAACCATAAAGATGCCAAGAAGCCACTGTAAAAAAACTGAGAACACTCAAAATCAGAAAGTCTCTCCTTCTACAGAGGACGCTAGTTCCTCATCAGTAACGGAACAAGGCTTGATGGAAAACGAGTGTGAAG
>PVKP010037651.1:0-21483 GCA_004027715.1 Plecturocebus donacophilus | reverse complement strand
AAGGAGAAACTTTCTGATTTTGAGTGTTCTCAGTTTTTTTACGGTGGCTTCTTGGCATCTTTATGGTTTTATCCATCTGTCGTCTTTGTAATTACCCACTTTCAAATTAGGTCTCTGAGTGGACGTCCAGCTTGTTAATTCCCAGCTCCGGAATCTATGTAATTTTCACTGTGCGACTCGCAACGCTAGCTAAGACAGCGGCATTGAAATTCGTGGTGCTTTTCTGCCCGGGGGTCTCCGGTCTGGCTTCTCAGTCCCTTTTTCAATCAGCTGGATGGACTGCTCTGACTTCCCAGAGCTCCAAACATCATCCAAAAGGAGACTCAGTCCCGTTTACTCCGCACCAAGAGCCGCCGAGCCGAGGGGCCGGCAAAAAAGCCGCGCCAGCCGAAAGGGTCGCGCTGGCGACCCGTGGGGCTCCTCCGCTGGGAACGTCCTGGTCCGTGGGCAGCAAAAATGTATCGGTAAGTGTGGCGTCCACTGGCTCTCTGCGCTTTTACTGGGAGCTGCAATCCTGAGCTGCTAGTGATCGGCCATCTTGGATCTCTCTCCAATACTTTCTTTCTTTATATATCCTTATCTATAAGCTATTTTCGATTTTTAAAAAATCTTTAAAAAAAAAAAAAACTAAGACATAAACACACACATTATCTTAGGCCTACAAAGGGTTAGGATCATCTATCACACTGTCTTCCATCTCCACATCTTATCCCACCAGTAAGTCTTCAAGGGCAGTAACAGAACTGTTATCTCCTATGACAATGCCTCCTGGAATACCTGCTGAAGAATCTGCCTGAGGCTATTTCACAGTTAACTGTTTTTTTGGGGTGGTTTCTCTAAGCAGAAGGAGTACAGTCTATAGTGATGACAAAAAATATAGTATAATAAATACATAAACCAGGAACAGTTATTATCATCAAGTATTATGTACTGTACATATTTGTAAGTGCTAGACTCTGATACAACTGGCCATGCTGTAGATTTGTTTACACCAGCATCACCGCAAACAGGTGAGTAATGCATTGTGCTATGACCTTACTGTGGCTACAATGTGACTAGGTAATATAAATTTTTCAGTTCCATTATAGTCTTACAGAACCACCATCACATATGCAGCAAAATGTCATTAGACAGTGCATGACTGTATGCACATGTTCATATTTTTGTTCCATGAGTACACAAAAACATGCTGACCTTAGGGTACCTGTGCCAAGATGGGGACGGAAGAACCAAAAAGGGGATATTGTTATCATATTGCTGTTTGCTGTTCCTTGACAAGTTAATCAAGTCTACAGTCCTAGGAGGTTTCCCATCTCTCAACATGTGCTACCATACCAGTGTCTCATTTAGCATTTGAGCCCCTGCTGACTTAACATCACTACTATATACAAGTACAGTTGCTGCCAAATGCATACTGGTTGTCAAAGGTCTTATCTTTCCCATTTGTAAAATAGGACTACAGTCTTCCTGACAGTATGAGCTATCTTACATGAAAGCAGTTTGGCCAGGTGCTACGGCTCACGCCTGTAATCCAAACACTTTGGGAGGCCAAGGTGGGTGGACCACTTGTGGTCAGGAGTTCAAGACCACCCTGGCCAACATGGTGAAACCACATCTCTACTAAAAATACAAAACTCAGTTGGGCATGGTGGCAGGCACCTGCAATCCCAGCTACTGAGGAGGGTAAGGCAGGAGAACTGCTTGAACCTCGGAGGCAGAGGTTGCAGTGAGCTGAGATTGCACCACTGCACTCCAGCCTGTGCAACAGAGTGAGACTCCATCTCAAAAAAAGAAAAGAAAGCAGTTTGTAAAATGAAGAAATCTTTACTGCTATCAATATGGATGTCCAGTCTGCATAGTAAATGTGGGGAAACATAAACCATCCTCAAGGAGGTTGAAATTTATTAGAAGAGACTAACCAAAACACTGGACCAGGCATGGTAGCTCATGCCTATAATCCCAGCACTTTGGGAGGCTGGGGCAGGCGGATCGCTTGAGTCCAAGAGTTCAAGACCAGCCTAGGTAACATGGTAAAACCCCATCTCTACCTCTCTAAAAAATTAGCCGGGCCTGGTGACGCATGCCTGTAGTCCCAGATGTTCAGGAGGTTAAGGTAGGAGGATCGCTTAACCCCAGGAGGTCAAGGCTGCAGTGAGCTGCAATGGTGCCACTACACTCCAGCCTGGGTGACAGAGCAAGACCCTGTTTCAAAACAAAAACAAGCCAAAAAAACACTGGAGAACTATATAAAAAAGTATAATTAAGTGTTAAACTTTGTGCTGCAAATAATTCCTGTGGGGAGATAATTAGCATATAGGAAAGAGCATCTGATAAATACCTGATGAGTTCAGATGTGTTGCTTGAAAAACCACCCCACCTTTGCCTTAACATTAGCCTCCTAATACCTTCACTATTTTCAGAAAGTTATACCAACACCAAAAGCCCTGAAATCTGTTCATTCTACCACCGCTCACATATAACCCAAGAAAAAAGCATGTCAGCATTGGAACAGAGCATCCTTCTTTCAATGATGTGCTTTTAAAAAAGCATGGACAGACCTTCAAAGGAGATGACCCACACAATTATGTAATTCCAGAAGCAGAACCGTCCCCCAAAAGAGTTCAATTGTGGAGAACAAGGAAAAAAGTGTTAACTACTTCCTTGCTTGCAGTGTGACACACTGGATACTAAACTGCAGAGGCAAAGGTGTAAGTTGGCTTTCAGGAATGGATGATGCCTCTCCAAGGCTTTTAAAAGAACAGAATTCTAGAAACAAAGACCTGCTACCTAAAAATTAGCAGGGATTACTATCTGGTCTTCAGTCCTGTAATAAGGGAGTCCTGTAGTTTGTTTTTGACTGGCCTTGCTAAAACATTCAGGACAACCTCCAATACCTCTCTTTCCTTCACCTTCCACTGCCATGGTTACTGAGCTGTCTTCTTTTCCTGCCACCAGACAGGGTGAACTTGGTGAACGTTAACAGCTTTTTAACACCCTGTTTATATTTGTTTTTCACTCAAACCAGGCATCCCTCCAAATGTGTCCATTTTTAGAATTTCATCAATAATACCACTCTTTCATTCTTTGTCATCAAGGCTCATGGCCTCAAAGTCACCTTGCTCTCCTATACTTGTTATTTTAATCCCCTACACCAGGTCAATCATTTATTAATCATCCAATTAATCCAGGAGGGGGAACAAGGAAGTGGATGAGACAGTCACTGACCTCAGGAACTTCCAGTGTCAGCCTGGAACCTGGGCCTACACAGAGATGGCTACCCAAAGAGGTAAAATATAAGGGGAGGGCCTATGTTTACTGGGAACTAGATACTTTACTGCCCCCAGCAGGTTGTAAAGCCACAGATAAATGAGGAAAAGAGATCTCACAAATCAACATTTCTATCTGAAATTGAGGCTAGAGAGAGATAGAAGAAAAAAGATTACCTAAGGAATTCATTCCACTGATCCTCTCTATTCCCCTTCTCTCAGTCCTTCTCTCTTTAACTAAAAATAGGATATGTCAGGGTCTGAAAGCATTAAAAACTAGTAGATTAAACAAAGCCAGAAACAGGAATCCTCAAAGGAGACCAAACTCCTAGACCTAGCTCACTGCAGAGAAAGACAATTCATTTCGTTAATAGGGAGCCTAGGGGGAAGTCTCTAACGATACTTTTCAAGTTCTTCCTTCCAGAGTGACTGTGGTTTGGAGCACAGAATAACTGACAAAGCCTGAACCGTCAAGCTGAAAGTCTGCTGTACACACATGATTCCTCCAACACTACTCTCAAAAACCTCATGAGTATTCCCCGTCTGCTAACTCCATGCCAGCAAGTACTATGTCCATTTTGTTCTTTGTTCACAACTGTATACCTAGTGCCTAGAACAGGCATTCACTAATTATTTGCCAGACTTACTTCCCTTTGGTTTCTGCAGCAACCACCTACCAGCCTCCCACCAGCCTGACATCATAGCCTAACCAGATTATTAGCTCACAAATTATTATGACTTGAGGGTACATGTAAAGGAAGGATGGATCGATGAATTTTTATGAAACTCAGAGCCTGTTTTTCTTACTATTCTGCTGTGCAACAAGCAAAATCCTCACAGGACAGAAATAAGGAGGTAGACAGTCTTCCCAAGGCAGAGTTTCCACCTGGAGGCAGATGGAGGATTGATAAAGGGGCGGACCAGATAACATACCATTGGTTAATTGTCTAGCAATGCCTCAAGAATGCCAACTGAAACAGCAGCACCCACTGAACACAAGACTCTGTTCACTGGCTTTCTGGGATGGGGAAAGCCAGTATATATGACCTGCTACCTTCTTGCCTGGTTAGAGACATAAGTTTGAGATGTGCATTTACGCTGCATTTAGTTGGGTAGCTGATTTCACATACAATAAGCCCAAGGAAGTCAGGACCACAGCTCTGAAGGGTTTGGTCGGTTAATGGGGTGTGGAGGCGGGATCAATTCTCCCAGATGGAGAACACATCCATTGGCCTGGGGTCAGGTAGGTTTTTTTTTTTTTCTTTTTTTGAGACAAGGTCTTAACTGTGTCACCCAGGCTGGAGTGCAGTGGCGCCATCATAGCTCACTGCAGCCTTGACTTCCCAGGCTCAAGCAATCCCCCCACTTCAGTCTTCCAAGCAGCTGGGACTACAGGTGTGTGCCACCATGTCCAGCTAATTTTAAATTTTTTTTTTTTTTTTCTGTAGAGATGGGGGCTCTCACTATGTTGCCCAGGCTGGTCTTGAACTGGTCTTGAGCAACTGTCCCACCTCAGCCTCCCAAAGTGCTAGGATTACAGGCCTGAGCCACCATACCGGGCTAGGGGGCATTTCTGAATGGCAAAGATACACAACACAGAGATTTAAAAGTTAAACAGGCCCAGCCTAAACACAACATCCATTTTTTAAAGTGAAAGCAAGTTTATTAAGAATGTAAAGGAATAAAGAATGGCTACTCCATAGGCAGATCAGCCCTGAGGCCTCTGCACCCATTTTCTTTCAGAAGAACTGGGCTTAAAGACTCATTTCCTTTGTAATTTCACTATTAGACTCAAAACTACAATCACAGAAGTAACTCGAATTTGTTCCCAACAATATCAACAACAATACCCTGTTGGACTCCCAATCCCCATTCCTGGACCAGGCCCAGAGGACAGGAAAAAACAAAGAAGTGATCACACTGGGACAGAAAAGCAGTAGACTAGGAATCAGAAGCCCTGGCTTCTCCACTAGCCCTTTCACCTCTCAGGCAAGTCAGCTCTGAGTATCCATTTCCCATTTGAATTTCTATAAAATGAGAAGGTAGAATAAGAACAACCCCAAAGTCCCATTTTTCCAACTCTAACATTTCACGAGCCTAGAGTCCTTCTTCATATACTTTGTTGTGCAAGGAGTTTTGGTAGCATCTAGATATCAACAGTGAAGAATTTGATCTTCAAGTAACAGTCTTATCTCACTTCACTCAACCTGTAGAAACTCCTAGAATTTGGGAGTCGAATTTACATTAACAGGTAGGGCCTGCTGCAAATCACAAAATTTTCGGCAATGAGTTTTGGCAGGGAAGTTATGGCTGCATTCACACACATTTATACCCACACACAGGAGGGATCTTTTTAGAAGAACTGATCCTTGGCCTTGACTACAGATATAGGAATGAAGAGAAGATAATTCAAGTTCCCAGTTTTTGTCTGTCTTGCTGGACAAAGGGCATGTGCCCTATCCCTCCCATTTCTCTGTGGTGTAACCATCTTGACCCTCTGTTAAATCATTAGGTAGCCTGTATATGCACACTTTCAAGAGCTTTTAGTAGGGATCTAGAAGCAGGGAAAGCAAGACTAGCTGTTGGTCACAAGTGCTAGTACAGGCTGAGTATCCCTTATCAGAAATGCTTGGGACCAGAAATACTTTGGATTTTGGAATATTTGCATATATATAATCAGGTATCTCAGGGATGGGACCCCAGTCTAAACAAAAAATCCATTTATGCTTTATATACACCTAATATACATAGCCTGAAGGTAGTTTTGACTGTGACCCAAAACACGAGGTCAGGTGTAGAATTTTCCATCATGTGGGTGCTCAAAAAGTTTTAAGATTTTGGAGCATTTCAGATTTCAGATTAGGGAAACTCAACCTGTAGTTCCAATCAGAACAAGGGCAAAAGGAGACATTCTGTTGCAGTATTTCATTAATATGGTTGGCATGATGTAAAACCACCCAGGGACACATCCTGTAGAGGAAATGACACTCCAAGCAGCACCATCTGCTCCTTTTTTTGTCTGGCATGATCTGTTTTTAACCTCAGGTTACACCTGAGGTCCACCTGGAAAAGCCCTGTGGGAGCTGCTCTAAAGAGCACTCTTTCTCAGATCTACACTTTCAGGGTACTCACAGCCCCTCTCCCTCCTCCCTACCTTGGCTGGCTGGCTCTCTATTCAAAAAGCATTCCACTCCCCAACCTAGCAGAAGCCTCTGAGCACGTGCACAGAACTCTGGCACGGAATTTTTCACAAGAAAAGGAAAAGCTTCTGAGAACTATAAATCACATTTGATAAGGAAGGCTCTGGGGGTTCACGGTAAATTTCTCTCTATAAAACACAAAGATGAGATTTAAAGCTGAGGCTTCACATTGAAAATCCTTTTTTTTTTTTTAAAGCAGTAGTACATGTGCACTGAATTTAGGCACTATTGTGTTTGTCAACTCTCACCAATGGTTAAAGTTCTGCACCAAATATTTGGGAACAATGCTACTGGAGAGTTCAAACTTAATAACAGGATTTTCTCTTTCTGTTTTTGGGTTTTGGATTTTTTTGGTGGCATCTTTTCTTGATTCAGGGCAATATCCACAATACCATAGTTGGACCAAGAGTTTACTATAATAACGCTGTTCTTCCTCAAACGAACCGCATAACCAAGTAGAATGTCAACCTCAAAGTGGAGATATGGATGGATGCAGCTTTAAAGATGTCTCCTTGAGAAATGAAAACATACACCTCCACAGAAAAACTTATACACAGATGTTCTTAGCAATATTATTCATAAACAAAAAATAGAAACAACCCAACTGTCCATGAGCTGATGAATGGATAAACAAAATGTAGTATAACAATACAATAGAATAGTATTCAGCAATAAAATGGAATGAAGTACTGGTACACGCTAAAATATGAATAAGCCTCAAAAACATTATGCTAAGTGAAAGAAGTCAGTTATTAAAGACCACATATTATATGATTCTATCTATATAAAATGTCCAAATAGGCAAACCTATATAGAGAGAAGGTAGATTAGTGGTCGCCTAGGGCTAGGTGGGATTGTTGAGAAATAGGGAGTGATGAAAATATTCCAAAATTAGATTATGGTGATAGCTGTACAATTCTTGGAAATATACTAAAAACCACTGAACTGTACTTTAAATGGGTGAATTTTATGACATGGAAAAAAAGCTAAATGAAAAAAATACAAAGTTGAATGTACAGGTACTACCAACTGAAGATGGAGAAAACAAAATAAACATTATGTTTATGTTAGAGTGGTAGAATCCTGGTGATTTTTTCCCTTCCACTTTCTAAGCTATCTGTAATCTTGTGCCTCCCCACCAAAAAATACCTCAGTCTTCCTTCAAACAGTTTGCAGAGACCGCTATAATTTAAAATGCAAATTAAGCAAAATCACTTTGTTTCCTTTTTCAAGCTACCTTTTACAAGCCTCTGTCCACTTTTTTGAGCTCAACTGAGAACAATCTAAAGGAAGGATCAGATAAACAGGCTCTTCTGCCATTCCCAGAAGCCAGTTTCATTTTACTGTCTTTGTCAGAAGCTGAAGCCTAGTCTAGTCAAAGCAAATTTCAGCAAGGACAGTTTACATAAAGGGCAATTCCATGCTCTAATCTTAAATTTCTGTGGGCGAAGGCAAGTCACTGCTGGCAGTAGGTTAGACTTGGAAAGATTAGACATTCTCTCTCCTCTAGAAAGGGTGGCAAGAAACGGAAGGCTGGGAAAGATCCCTATTTGTGCCTCTTCTCTGAGATTTTGTATCCAATCTCCAACTGTAGAATCCTGAATCATTTTTCACCATAGAAAATCCTCTTCTGAGTAATAAAGAATAGTCAGTCACCACCTCTGCCGTCTGCAAACCCACTGAGAATCTATTATTGTCATTAGGAATCCCAGGCTAACTTCCCTCAAATCAAGCAAGGAGGCGTTACCAAAAAATAAAATAAAATAAAACACTTGTGTATGTGTGGGGGGGGGAGTACATTTAAGGGCACACTGCTATCAGGTAATTTTAAGGATCTACTAACACTGGCAACAGTAACAGGGAACTACATCTGTTTCTGTTTGAGAAAAATGCTTCAGTGATATCCTGTTTCAGGAGTACTGTGTGAATTCTTGGCATACAGCCTTCAGATGTTTCAAGCATGGCTATTTTCCTTTTTTGAGATATAAGAGCCAGGGAGGGAGGGTACATTACAGGTCGACACCACAGTCTGTAAAACTAGTTTCAGTTCTCACTGCTGCACTTCCTGCTGTTGCTGTATCCAGTACCTTCACAGACTCTTAACTGTCCCCAAACCTTGACAGTAGCACAGCTGACCTTTCACCGCTGAAGTGACCCAGCTCAGTGCCACTGCAAGGTCCACCAGCAGAGTGACTTCCACACTCAAGAAAGAACCAGAGGATGAGAGAGCAAATGGAGGAACCCTGCTGATTTCCAGGCCAAAAAAACTAAAAAGGGAAGAAAAAGGACACCATTGCAGATACACGAGCACAGGAAGAACACAGGTGGCTAACAGGCTCTGCCACAAAAACCTAAGAGGTTTTTGTTAGGAAGTACCTCTTTCCCCAGAACTTGTACTTTTACAAATGAAAGGTTCTTACACAGAAACAGGAACTTACACTCATCGGAGAGATACACAATGGCTGTTGCCTTGAATCCAAGCCAGAGGTGGAGTGAACAGATCTTGATTTTCAAGGACAGTCCACTCGAAGTTTCCTGAGTACTATGGAACTCATGAGAAACCTGGAGAAAGAGTCTCTATTTCCCCTAGTTTTGCATTTGTCCCAAAGTTTACCCTTAACCAAATGTCCTAATCCTCAACATTCAAGTCTGCAACAAAGCAATGTTTGCTCATAAAGTTAAAAAAAAAAAAAAAAAGAAAGAAAGAAAGAAAAAAGACAAGACATGGGGCTCCTTCCTCTACTGGCTCCTTCAGATCTTTCTCCTATTGCTTGAGGGAATGCCCTCTAACAAGACTTCCATAGTGTCCAGGCAAAAGAAGAGGGAAAATAGATCCTGCTTGTCAGCTTCAACCACGGATAGCATGTCAATTCTGGAGCTTAATAACTTGCTTCATGTATGGCAATTATACAACCTGGGCCCAGTGGATCTGCTGACTTTCAGGCCTGCAAGTGTGAGTTGTCCCGTCCCTCGGTAAATGGGGAACTAGAGGGGAAAGACAATCATGTGTGCCCTCTGGCTTCCCTCTCTGCTGTCAAGTGGTTCTGCTTCATTCTCCACAGTTCACTTCTTTGGTACTGAAATGAGGAAGAGAATGTACCTCAATATATATTTTTTAAGATGCTGTATTTCTCCCAGCCCACAAATGATACCAGTAGTAACTTGGTTGTCAGAAGAGCTAAGGATATGAACAAAGGGCACAAGAAAATATTTGAAGCAAAAGCCAAGTCTTTATGTGGAAAACGGACAAGTGTGGAGAGAGTGAAACAATGTTTAGTAGCGATAAATTTGAAAAAAGTTCTAACTTTTAAGAAGCCAGGTGAATTATTACCTTTTGGAAGGGGTGTGTGTGTGTGTAGGGGGAAGGCTGCTGCAGGAATTGCTGCCCCAGCAAAAGAGCAAAAGAGGATATCCCCTACTGAGAGATGCACCATTACATAAGAACACGAGTTCAGGCTGGGTGCGGTGACTCACGCCTGTAATCTCAGCACTTTGGGAGACCAAGGCGGGCAGATCACAAGGTCAGTTGTTCAAGACCAGCCTGGCTAACAAGGTGAAACCTCATCTCTACTAAAAATACAAAAATTAGCCAGGCATGCTGGCACGCACCTGTAGTCTCAGCTGCTCAGGAGGCTGAGGCAGGAGAATCACTTAAACCTGAGAGGCGGAGGCTGCAGTGAGCCAAGACTGCCACTATACTCCAGCCTGGGTAACAGAGCAAGACACCATTTCAAAACAAAACAAACACAAGTTGAATCACCACACCTCAGAAACTGGCCAGAAAATAAAATGCTGAGGTCTCTTTATCTGCCAGCCTGCATCAGTAACACCTTATTCTACCTTCTACCACTCTATTCCCCTTCTATCTAACCAAATTCTGGGCTTTCAGAAGGCAGGTCTCAGTGAAAGAAGTCAAACTTGGCCATTTGACATTGGGTTTGCTCTCAGGGTGTAAACACGGAGCACTCCGGCACTGTCCCCATCTAGATGTACGTGAGAATTTGTTTCATATGCCATTTCTACTACAGTATCCAAAAAATTACTTATTTACTTAATTACTCAAAAAATCAGGACTCATACCAATGTTGTCCTCTGTTTAACTCACTGGGTAGAAGTTCCTTCAGCAGTAAAATGGCCACCAACAAAAGTCCAACATAAACCAAAACAAATTGACTTTGAGTCCATGAGAGCTAGATTCTGGCTTACTCAACGCAGAACCGGTAATGCCTAGCACAGTGCCTGGCATACATTCCTTATCACATAAATACTTGGGAGTACTGAATGAAAGAATGAACAAATGAATCTTATGCAAACATACCATCAGTAGGTACCCTGGAGACAGAGTTTAGAATGCTTATGATCTGAGAAACAGCATGAAGCAGCAGTGCTTTGAGAAGGTTTTAGAAAGACTCCAATTTCACTTTTACCAAAAGGTAAACAAACCAGAAACTAGCAGTATAATCTAGTAGTTCAGAGTGTGGGCTCCACCATGAGCTACCTATGTGACCTGGGCAAGTTATTTAACTTGGTTGGTTTGAGTCTCAACTGGAAGAATGTGGATAATAATATCCACTTCTAAAGTCTGTTGTTTATTAAATGAGTTCAAGAAAGTAAAGCCCTTAGCACAAAGCTTGGTACTCAGGAAGTCCTCAAGAACCTTTCCATGTTATTGCTGCTTAATTAAATACCTTCTTTCCTGAGGTGCAGACATACATCCCCAACTCTAGGAAAATTTTAATGTCTGGTTGAATATGCTTCTAGCCAAAAATACTAAGCCCAGGGAATTCAGAAGTCAATGCCAAGCACATGTCTCTACTAGCCTCCACCTGATGGTGACAATTTGGGTGTGGAAGTCCTAAAACAGAAAAGGTGTGTGTGCATAACTCCTTTGTATTTTTTACACCAGAGGAATGAAAACAGCAAGAAATGAAGTAAGTACTGTGAAGGGTGGAAAGACACACTTCCCATCTCTGTAGATTAAAAAAGGGAGTAAATCCCTAGGCCTAATTGAATCGGGTTATTACTGCACCTCTGGAAGAGCGCGCAGGAGCCCAGTTAGCAAAAGAAACAAAGCCCAGCATGTCGCCTGCCACCGAGAGAAAATTCTGTAGGAACAACAGCTTTAGGCCTCTGCCCAGACGCCAGCTTCCGTTTAACCAGCCCAAGACTTTCTGACGCCTCTTTGCTTCTGGGTCTTGCGGTCCCCATAACCACCTCCCCCTCTTGCTCCTAAATTCTTCCAGGGTAACTTTTCTCCACTTCAGCAGCTCCTCAGCCACGACTCCCATGCGGGAGAGTCAGATCCACACTCACAGCTGTGGTCTCTAAACCAGGAGTGAAAAAGGAAAGTCTGTATGTACGTGCCTACTTTTTGAAAGAAAAGAGCTGGTTTCGGGGAGTTTAGCCTGGTTAAGAAGAGAAGTTTTTGAAATTAAAGAGCAGCCGAGGCGCCGGGGCTCCCGAATGCTGCGGTGCGCATAGGCGAGCTCTGAGATTTCCTCAGGAAATCCACCCTCTCTAAGCCAGCCCTGCCCCAGCGCAAGCCCCGCAGCTTTATTAGGCTGAGGGCAGTAATGACAGTGGCACAGAGGGCCTCTGCCTACCTCCTCTGCACCTACCCGCACGACGTGTGACTCTCCTGGAGCTGCCGGGGCAGTGACGCGGGACGGCTCGCCCTGGACCGCGAGTCACCAAGTTCCCGGCCGCAAACCAGCCGCTGGTCTCCCCAGCCGCGCAGCCCCCACCGCCGGCCTGCCGGCCGCGCCACGCCAGCGCCGGGCTCCGAGCGGCTCGGTTCGCGGCCAGGTGACAGCGGACCGGCGCGGAGAAGCGCGGGGAACCGCCGGCGCCGGCCCGGGCTCCGGCCAGCGTTCCTGCCCGGCGGTGTACGCTGGCCCCGCGCCCCTGACAGCCGGCCAGGCGCGCCGGTGGCACAATGCCGGCCCTGCCGCCCCCCGGCCGCGGTGACAACTCACCCGGGAGCCGGCAGAGACCTCCAGGAGGGGGGCGCTCACTGCTTCCACGCCGCCGCTTGCGCGCGCCCGCAGCCCTTTCAGGTCTAAGCGAGGCCCCGCGCGCCCTTGTCTGGCTTGCGCTGGCGGCGCCGTGGGCAGAGGAAGCGCGCGGGAGAGAGGGAGGCGGCGGGGTGGTCACCGGCTTCGGAGACTAGAACGCGGCAGTAGCGGCAGCGGCAGCGCCCGCGTCACTGACCCAGCTGTACCGCGCGGGCGGGGGAGGCCCCGCGGAAGGGAGGGGGCAGGGAAGGGGCGGGGCCAGGCGCGCACGCAACAGCGCGGGCGTCGCGCCGGCGTCGTGCCGGCGTCGCGCCGCAGGGACCGCCCCGCCGGGAGGCCCCGCACGCACGCGCCGCCGGCCGGGCCAGGTACCCGCGGGAGAAGCGACGCCGTGTGGGAGGTGGGGTGGGGGGGGGCCCTTAAAGAGACTGTCTCTCTGCGCTGGATTGGTTGGGGCGGTGGCATGTACCCAGCTGCACCGTGCGGCGTTTTCAGTGCGCTCTCCAGTTCGTTTACTATTATTATTAATTTGCATTATTGAATTATTATTATTTGTAAGGAGTTGTACTGCCCTCAGGTTTACAAGGCTTTTGGCGCATATTGCCTTGTTAGCTCTTGAATTACTCGTCTGACCTCTCTCTGAAGCAGGTTATTATCTCCCGGTAAAGCAGTACACCAAACTGTGGTCCCTAGCCTGCTAACATTAAAGCTGCCTGGGGGGTGGGTGGGGGTGAAAATGCAGATTCGGGGCCCACCTCCAGCCATTGTGATTCAGTGGGATCGGACCTGGGAGTGTGCATTGTCACAAGCATTCCGAAGTGAGTGATCCTTCAGCATACTAAAAGCACACAAGGGATCTCAAGGTTGAGTAAACCGTAGTTCAGAGCCAGGACTGGCAGAGCCTGGGCTAGAACCCTGCCACATTCCTAACTGTATTTCCCCTCGAGCCTTGCCTCCTGGGGCTATTTTCTAGCTCATACTGAGTGAGCAGTTTGTGCACTGCATGGCCACATCGTTTATTGGTGATCTCTCATGCAGTGTGTCCTCAGTTTATGTGTTTACAGGGCCCGTGGCGCCTTGATTGGGAGGACTCTGGCTTTTTATCTTTGTGCCCCAGGGCCCTGCACTATGTCTGTCCCAGAGGTCCTCAGTAAATGTTAAAGCACTCCTACTTGTAAATCAGTGGTAGAGTCCACACCTGGACGTAGAGACTTGTGTCTTTACTGCAGCTTGGGTCTGGCAGTCCTCTACTCCCAGGTACTCTTGGACAAAAGGATACACCTTCTCAGGGCCTCTCGCCAGGCCTAGTTCTAGTAGGCTTTCAGGAAAAGTGCTGTGAATTAACAGGGCATGTCCTTGTGAAGTAGCTTGAACCAAATAAGCAGAATGCTCCTCCGCATGCACACAGGCCTGTCCACAAAAGAACCCTTCCCTTCTGGGCCCCACAGCTACCTGTGGCTTGTTGCTATAATACCTGTCGTAAGCCTATCCTTGTTCTGCCTTCTTTCTTCCTTGCCTTCTTGGGTCCCGACTCACTAGAGAGGATGGACACCCCTCCCTTCCTGCTCATTTGGGGCCGCACTGCCCAGACCACTAGAAAATTGAAGTCTGCAGCAGAGCACAACCAAATCAGTGTGGGCAGCAGGAACATGCCAGGAAGACCCAAAGCTCAGGAAGGGGACAAGGGGGAAGTAAGCAAGGGAAAAGGATGGAGAAAGACTTAGAGAAGCCCAATGGAGAGAAAGAGAAAAAGAAAGAGGAAAAGGAAGAAAGAAGACATGGATGGTTCAGATTAGATCATCTGTCAAGCCAGCTAAGTCCCTGGCTATTAACAGGCCCAGTGACTTCATGCAAGAACTGCCACCTTATAAAATCCCTTCTGAGACCCTATGCAGATCTGTCCATCGCTGCCTAAAAATCTTCTCCCAGACCGCCAGTGTCCACAGAATAAAACCAAACTCATCAGCAGTTTCATTCTGTGGACATTGGGGGTCTGGAGGATTGTGGAGAGCAAAGTAGCCTGTGCTCTCCACAGTCTGGACCAAATGCTCTCCATCTCTCCAAACACCCCACACTCCAGCCTCACCATACCATCTGCTGGTCTCTAACAAGCCACTCCTGTTACATCTCACTCACAAACCAGGTGCCCTTGTTGTTTCCTCAATCTTGAAGAACTTCTCCTTCAGAATCTTCTTACTTACCCTTCAGAATCTTCCCAAGGCTGCTGCTTCTACTTTTCTGTGGCAATTTTGTAGAGCCCCAGTTTAGCATCCATTTCCTTCTGCTTTGAATTGCCAGAAACAGGGTCAAGTCTCCTCCCTTTATAAATGCTGGCTCGCCAGCCTTTCCTGTCTACTTTTCCCCTCCCACCTGAAGTTCCAATGGCCTCCTCTGTAGAGCTGATGAAAAGCCCCTGTTACATTCTGCTTATAGGCCTTGCTCTTCTCACCTGCAAAATGGAATAGTACTTCCTGGCCTAGGATGAGTATCATCTTTCTGCCATTGAAAAGATCTCACAAGATAAATGTTAAGAATAATTTAGACTTAGACATTTTCAAGTGGGAGGGATGGTAGATTAATTAAAATGGTTTAAAACTTTTAAGATTTTTTTTTTTAATTTAACAGCTTTCTCATGCCTGTAATCCCAGCATTTTGGGAGGCCGAGGCAGGCCGATCATTTGAGGCCAGGAGTTCAAGACCAGCCTGGCCAACATGGCAAACCTCATCTCTACTAAAAATACAAAAATTAGCCAGGCATGGTGGCACACGCCTGTAATCAAGCTATGTGGGAGGCTAGTTACAAGAATTGCTTGAACTAGGGAGGCAGAGGCTGCAGTAGGCCAAGATCATGCCACTGCACTCCAGCCTGGGTGACAAATCGAGACTCTGTCTCAAATAAATAAATAAATTAATTAACAGCTTTATTGAGATATTCACATACCACCAATTCACAGTTTAAATTTATACATTTATTTTGTATAACTTTACAAATTGTACAGATTTGTACATGTACAATTGTAGATTTAGAGTGAACAATTCAATGGTTTTTAGTATATTTACAGAGTTGTACAACATTTTACAACAGTTTCATGACCCTAAAAAAAAACTTCCATACCTATTAGCAGTCACTACCCATTTCCTCCCTTCCACCCACTTTCCCTGCCTACCTCCCTAGACAACCAATAATCTACTTTGTCTCTATAGATTTGCCTATTCTGAGTGCTTCCTATAAATGGAATAATACAAATATGTGGTGTTTATAATTGATTTTTTGTTTCTTCCACCTAACATAATGAATTTTAAACCAGAGCTAATTTTTTATTTTCACTTTTTAATTCAGACCCTGCCTTATTCTAAAAGGACTTAAGATGGCTCTTTGAGCTAATATTCCTGGGTCCTTCTAGATTTCCAACACAAATCCTTTTTTTTTTTTTTTTTTTTTTTTTTTTGAGACGGAGTCTCGCCCTGTTGCCCAGACTAAATAGAGTGCAGTGGTGCGATCTCGGCTCACTGCAACCTCCGCCTCCTGGGTTCAGGCGATTCTCCTGCCTCAGTCTCCTAAGTAGCTGGGATTACAGGCGCCCATCACCACACCCAGCCAAGTTTTGTATTTTTAGTAGAGGCAGGGTTTCACTATGTTGGCCAGGCTGGTCTCAAACTCCTGACCTCAGTGGTCAGCCTGCTTCTGCCTCCCAAAGTGCAGGGATTACAGGCATGAGCAACCGCACCTGGCTGATTTCCAGCACAAATCTTAATACTCTACTCTAAATCTAGGTGTCAGAAAATGGCACAGGGGTTAGATTAGTCCCAGTTGGTGGTAAGTAGAATAGCGAACCATCCCAGTTTGCCTGGGACTAAGGGGATTCCTGGCACATGGGACTTCCAGTGCCAGAATTAGGACAGTCCTGGGCCAACCAGGATGAGGTAGACACTCCTGTGATAAGAGTCAGGAGGCATGGTATTCCTTCATCTCCCAGGAATCTAACGAAGAGTGTGTGCCTTTACTACTTGGAGGGCAGGGCAGAGGAGTTTGGCTCTCTGAAAGTAAGAGAAAAGGTTCAGAATAAGTACATGGAATCTCAGTTGCTATGGTTATTACATATAATAGTAGTAATGACAGCTACTATTTACAAATCACTTACTATGTGTCAGGTGCTTGGTAGGGACTTTATAGGTGTAACCTCTAATTTTGGCAACAGTCCTCCAAGTTAATTATCATTAACACCATTTTACAAGCAAGGCTCAGAGAGATTTTTTTTGACATATCAAAATCACATAGTATGTATGTTGCAAAACCAGAATTCATTCTTGTTTGTCTGTCCAAAGGTCACACATTTCCAAATAAACCATGTGGCTCCTCCCACCCCCCCAATAAAAATAGCAAATAAAGACTGAAATTGTCCTCATATAGCTCTTGCTTTTTAAAAAAGTGCTTTTTTGCATACCATCTTCTTTTATCCTTACAACATTCCCATAAAATGAAGAGACATTATTGTCCCTAATTTTACATCTAAGGAAGCTGAGGCACTGAGAGGTCAGTAGCTTATCTATATAGAAATTAGCATGAGTTTCATGTTTTGATTCAGGATTCCTTGGGCAGCCTTCAAAGCCCTGTGAAAGTAAACCCGTTTGACCCCAGGGGAGGTGGAAGTATTCTGGCCACACTCAACTGCAGAATGTCAGGGTCCAAAATGGGTGGGTTTTGCAGGGCTAAGCCACAGCAGGAGCTGAGAAGCAACTCCCACTCCAGAGGAGGAAGATCTGGGCTCAGGTGGTTATCTGAATTTGTGATCCTGCACCATCACCAGGGGCAACCCATCTTAGAGCTTGTCAGGAGCCTGTGAGAGCCAGGCTTGGTGATGCAGTCCCTGCTGGCCACTGGTTGGAGGGGGCTTTGTAGAGGTCAGAGTTCAAGGCTAGATCTGTGCTATCACAGCAGCAGCTATGATTCCCTGTCCACCCTAACTCTGACCCTAGCCCTAGAAAATGTGCACTTGAAGCTGCCCAATTAGCAGGTACATATCAGAGGGCAACCAAGCCCCACGTAATTTCTGAAGCACTGAAAAGTCTTTGACAACATTCCTTCCCTAACACAGGTTGGGTAAGCTGGTAAAAGTGTTGGCCCCATTTTTCACACAAGGAAAAGCCAAGGTAGAAAGGGAGCATCCACCTGCTGTGTCCCCAGATGGTATCCCAGTGGAAGATGAATGAATACCAGATTCTCCCCACCCTGGTGCCAAGCAGCCTGATGACCTGCTGCTCCTCCCTGCCCTTTGCCCAAGGGCTGGGCAGTGAATCTGAGAGAATCTACAGAGAAGAAGGAAGGGACTGGGGATAGCCTAGGGCCTGAGGCCTTTCTAGACATAGCCTGCCTACAAACCCCTCCCACATAAACACACACACATATACACACATGCACATACACACTGCTCCTGGTCATTTGACACTGCATCCTCCCTGATGGTTCATTTTCATGTGATTTAATGGTAAGGAGAGAGAGCTATATGATTGGCTCTGCTAGCTCTGAGCTGCCAGTGCATAGAAGAATGGAGTTGCCCCCTTCTTTAGACTCTCTGGGGAGGCAGGGATAGGGCTTTGAAGCTCTTCAAGACACAATACTTCAAAATCAGGGTATTTTGAAGGTGCTGACGATGGCCCGCAAGGTGCAGCTTTACTCCCCCCAAGGCATGTCAATGAACTCCCTGGAAATTCTCCAGTGCATTAAATATGTACTGTCGGCCAGACACTTTGCTAATGGCTCCACATGTATGATCTCATTTAATCTTTGTGATAGCCTCTGAAATAGGTATCAATACTATTATCTTCATTTTGCATATGAGGAAACTGAGATACAGAAAGTTTAAAGATGAGGACAAGGCCACAGTTATTAGTAGCATGTCCTGCTTCTTAGGGAATACAGCTGTAATTTGCACTGTAAAAAGCAAATGTGATTTTTAAAGGCGGATCAGGGCAGGTTACCTATAGTGGTGTGCTGGAGAGTGCTCAAACTGTCTCTCAAGAACCAATTCTAAAATGTCCAAGATTTCTGTAAGCTAGTTATTAAACACAGCCTTGGTTAAAAATTAAATTATGGCCTAGAGCAGTGGCTCACGCCTGTAATCCCAGCACTTTGAGAGATCAAGGCAGGAGGATCAGAAGTTTGAGACCAGCCTGGGCAACAGAGTGAGACCTCTTTTCTACAAAAAAACACAAAAATTTAGCCAGGCAGGGTGGCACATGCCTTCGATCCCAGCTACTCAGGAGGCTGAGGTGGGAGGATTACTTGAGCCTGGTAGGTCAGGACTAAAGTAAGCTGTGATTGCACCACTGTACTTCAGCCTCGGTGACAGAGCAAGACTCTGTCTCAAAAAAAAGAAAAAAACTTATATATATGTAAAATTAAATTATAGTTGTTAAAGTAATAAATACTTGTTACCACTTCCTAATTATTAATTATCTTAGTACACTGTATTTTTGTTTACTTTTTCTGCCTCCCTCCTCTTACCTGCTTTCAAGTTTATTTACGTCTCTTGTATCTGTATGGTGGAAATACTACATTGTATTATGCTACTTCTCATTTCTTCCCAACTCCACATTCAGTGACATCACATTGATAGTCTGAAATTAGACACAGTGGAAGTATTTACACCACAGAAATTAGCAAATATAAATCAGCTCCCCACTATGGAAGAAGCTGCTAAACATCTACAATTGAAATGTGAAACATTTACATCTGGAAAACTGAAAGCTTCCAGCACCTGGGTCTGTGGCAGTAGAGGAGGAGGTGAACCCAGGGCTAGCTGAGCTCACCAGCAGAGCCAGCGGGGTGAGTGGGTACAGGGCGCATGTGGAGTATCTCTAGGAGGTGGCCAAACCCCATAGTCTCCATTTTACAGGGAAGGTGGGTTCTCAGGCCAGGTGAGAAATGTTTGATGCCTCAAAAGTTGTCGGTTCCATCTGAGATGCACTCCACCTAGATGCACCATAAAGGTTTCTTACTTTTTATACCCCCCAGTAAAGTTTCCCAGTTACCAAGGGAGATGGAGAGACAGGAACCTGACAGGAAGCCTGCCTGGAAGAAGTGGATTGCTGGTCCTCAGTCCTTTGTGAATGCCTGGCCTCTAGTGGTGGGAATAAGAATGCAGCCTCTGCCCTCCAACCTTAGGTCAAGACACTCAAACCACAGAGCACAGTCGTGGCATTTCCCAGCACAGAGCACAGGACAGCTGAGACAGTCCTTGTGGGACAAATGGAAGATGGACAGAAGCATCTGCTTCCAACAGCAGGGTCTCAACCATCCTCTTAGAACCTATGCTCCCTTTGGATAGCAAGTATTTTATGACACCCCCCATCCCACTACCATGAAATGAACATCATAGCATAATCTGTCTATACACATAATTGCAAAAAATAAATAAATGCATGCATATGTTCACCAAAAGACATGTACAGGAATGTTCACAGCATCATTATTCATAATGGCCAGACACTAGAAACCATACAAATGGATATGGAATGTCCACATGATGAAAACAAACAAACTTCTGGCCAGGCACGGTGGGTGCAGTGGCTCACACCTGTAATCCCGGCATTCTGGAAGGCCAAGGCGGGCAGATCACTTGAAGTTAGGTGCTTGAGACCACCATGGTCAACATAGTGAAGCCCCGTCTCTACTAAAAATACAAAAATTAGCTGGGCATGATGGTGGGTGCCTGTAGCCCCAGCTACTCAGGAGGCTGAGGCAGGAGAATGGTTTGAACCCAGGAGGCTGAGATGGCAGGGAGCCAAGATCACACCACTGCACTCCAGCCTGGGAGACAGAATGAGACTCTGTCTCAAAAAAAAACCATCAAACTTCCAATTCACACAACAACATGGATGAATCACACAAATATGATTTTGGCTGAAAGAAGTCAGAAACACAAAAAAGTATGCACTGTATGATATTATTTATATCAAGTTCCAAGGTAGGCAAAATTAATTTAAGGTGTTAGAAGTAAGGAGAGTAGGCTGGGCGCCATGGCTTAAGCCTGGAATCCCAGCACTTTGGGAGGCTGAGGCAGGTGCATCATGAGGTCAGGAGATCGAGACCATCCTAATTAAAATGGGGAAACCCCGTCTCTACTAAAACTACAAAAAATTAATCAGGCATGGTGGCACATGCCTGTATTCCCAGCTACTCAGGCGGCTGAGGCAGAATCCCTGAACCTGGGAGGCGGAGGTTGCAGTGAGCCAAGATCGTGCCACTGCCCTGCAGCCTGGGCAACAGAGCAAGACTCTGTCTCAAAAAATAAAAATAAAATAAAATAAAATAAGGAGAATAGTTACCTAGAGGAGTTGTGACTGGGAGGCACCATAAGTGGAATTCCACGGTGCTGAGCATGTTCTGGTTATGAAGGTGTGTTTATTTTGCAAAAATTAATAGAGGTGTACTCTTAAGATTTGTTCACCTTTTTGAAGTATGTGGTTATTCAATAAAAAGTTTACTAAAAAAAAAAAAACCCAATGAATCAATACAATGCCCTAACTGTAATATAGAAGACAAAGAAAAGGCCGCTTGCACCTAGAGTCAAGTCACAGCAATTACAAATGCGGACAGACATAGGTGTCCTAAATCACATTTTAGTGATACAAATGCTTTGAGCAGTGTCGCTGTCATGTTCTGAAATGTTCAGCTCTTGGTAAAATGCTGAAAAATAAAGCACACTTTTCCTCTAGTTGTGTGTGTGTGTGTGTGTGTGTGTATGTGTGTATTTTTTTTTTTTTTTTTGAGACTGGGTCACTCTGTTACCTAGGCTAGAGTGCAGTGGCACAATCTTGGCTCACTGCAACCTGTGCCTCCTGCGTTCAAGCGATTCTCCTGCCTCAGCCTCCCTGGTAGCTGGGATTACAGGCACCTGCCACCGCCCACAACTAATTGTTATATTTTTAGTAGAGACGGGGTTTCACCATGTTGGCCAGGCTGGTCTCAAACTCCTGACCTCAAGTGATCTGCCCGCCTCG
>PVKP010037650.1:0-21483 GCA_004027715.1 Plecturocebus donacophilus | reverse complement strand
CATTTTTTCTTTTTCTTATCTTTTCTTTTTTTGGGGGGGGGAAGGGGGACAGAGTCTTGCTCTTGTTACCCAGGCTGGAATGAAACCGTGTGATCTGTAACCTCCGCCTGCAACCTCCGCCTCCTCAGTTTGAACGATTCTTGCCTCAGCCTCCTGACTAGCTGAGATTACAAGTGCCCACCATGCCCAACTAATTTTTTGCATTTTTAGTATAGAAGGGGTTTCACTATGTTGGCCAGGCTTGTCTTGAACTCCTGACCAAAGTCCTGTAATCCCAGCACTTTGGGAGGGTATGGCAATCTACCCGCTTTACCCTCCCAAAGTGTTGGGATTACAGGCGTGAGCCACCGCGCCAGGACTGGTGGGATATTTTCATATGCTTATTGACTATTCAAGTCCCTTCTATGAAATGCCTCTTTATATCTTTTGCCTTAGTTGGTTATATATCTTTTGTTTAAGCCTTTTGTAAGTACTAGGCGTGGGGGCTAAAAGGTTTTGCATAGGTTATGTTATGAATCCTTACAATCTACTGCCTTGACTCCTGTTTTAGAGCAAGATATTTATATATGTTAATGAATCTTTGCTACTGTAAGGTACCTATCTATAGATTTAAAGAAGAAGAAACACATTTGTAAGTTTCCTAACCTTTAGCAAAGTGTAATGCCTCCACACTCAACACATTTATTTTAGGAAGGACCTTAATTCTGACTTTATTTCACAAATGTTATTTGGAAGCAGCATTAGATTTATCAGTTAAAGAATTTTTTAAAAATCAAAAATAGCATGCATTTGAAAAACAAGACAGTGAGCTGCTAGTAGGTTAGCCCTCTTGCCACTTTAAGTGTGAAACACAGACCAGCAGCATCACATCCACCGGGAACGTGTTAGAAATGGAGAATCTTGAGCCTTACCCTAGATCTACTGAATCAGAATGTGCATTTTAAAAAGGTCTCCAGGTGACTCACTGGCACTTTTCAATTGCAAAAGGCTGGTTAGCTAAATGGTGGTAGACACTAAATGTAGGATCTGGTTGGCACTGGGGCTGAAAGAATGTCTTTGTTTTTTCAGTGTATATGGAGTCTGATATTGTTAGGTATAACACTTGAATCTCTGAGGGGCCCATCTAGGTGAAATGGATCTGAGAACGAGCAAGTTACCTTGATCCGTCAGGTAGTGTTTTGGTCTTACAGCCCCAGAAAAATAAAATGGACTAAACAATGTGGCCTGAAATATATCTAATTGAGGTCTAACTCATTTTTAATTTTTTTCTAGAATGATCTATAAATTGATCCAACTCTTCATTTTGAGTGTATGATTCAGTCTGACAGTCTTACATTAACTAGATGGGTTCAACTAATAGATTTTTGAATCCTAGAACCTTAGAAATCGTTTGTACCAACACTCTCACTTTACAGATGAGGCAAATGAAATATCACGCAATTAAGTGAGAGATCACACAGCATTCAGTGGCAGGATGAGAGTCCCAGTCTTGAGCTTTTGCCATTTAATCAGAGCCCCAGATTAGGAATTTCCCAATTCTCCAAATACATCTGGCCTGAGGTGGGTAAAACTCAGTATTTTTTTTTTTAATAATTAAAGTAATTAATTAATATCTTGTGAAAATAGCCTGGTAATCTAAAAACAACATAAAAAGCAACTTTTTTTTTTGAGACACAGTCTTGCTGTCACTCAGGCTGGAATGGAGTGGCGCCATAACAATCCACTGCAGCCTCAACCTCCTCAGCTCAAGCCATCCTCCCACCTCAGCCTTCCCAGTAGCTGGGACTCCAGGTGTGCAACATCACACCCAGCTAGTTTTTGTATTTTTTGTAAAGTCAGGGTTTTGCTATGTTGCCCAGGCTGGTCTTGAACTCTCCTGGGCTCCAGCAATTTGCCTACCTTGGCCTCCCAAAGTGCTGGGATTACAGGCATGGGCCACTGAGTCTGGCACAAAGCAACTTTCTTAGTGAAACGGTTCTATAACAAGCCAAGTGTGGTGGTTTATGCTTATAATCCCACATTTTGAGGAGGCCAAAGTGGGAGGATCACTTGAGGCTAGGAGTTTCAGATCAGACTAGGAACATGAGACCCTGTTTCTACAAATTAAAAAAGATTTCTACAAATTAAAAAAGATAAAAAAAGATTATATAACATTCACCCTATCTCGATTGTTAAGCAGCAAAATAACTTTAATGCCACTATCTTCACTGCTCCTTTTTAAGTCCAGAGCAGTTAGAAAGTTTGGATCTAGGCCAGGTGTGGTGGCTCACGTCTGTAATTCCAGCACTTTGGGAGGCTAAGGTGGGCAGATCACGTGAGGGCGAAAGTTCAAGACCAGCCTGACCAACACGGAGAAACCCCGAATCTACTAAAAATACAAAATTAGCTGGGCGTGGTGGTGCATGCCTGTAATTCCAGCTACTTGGGAGGCTGAGGCAGGAGAATCGCTTGAATCTGGAAGGCAGAGGTTGTGGTGAGCCGAGATTGTGCTATTGCACTCCAGCCTGGGCAACAAGAGCAAAATTCTATCTCAAAAAAAAAAGGAAGTTTGTATCTAAAGAAGCATCTGGTAGGCTGGGCATGGTGACTCACGTCTGTAAGCCCAGCACTCTGGGAGGCCAAGGGGGGCAGGGATGGATAACTTGAGGCTAGGAGTTTGAGACCAGCCTGACCAACATGCTGAAACCCCGTCTCCACTAAAAATGAAAGAAAAAAAAAAAAGCTGGAAGTGGTAGTGCAAGCTTGTAGTTCCAACTACTTGTTGGGAGGGTGAGGCAGGAGAATTGCTTGAGCCTGGGAGGTGGAGGCTGCAGTGAGCGAAGATCAAGCCACTTTACTCTAGGCTGGGTGACAGAGCAAGACTCTGTCTAAAAAAAATAATAATAAAATAAAATAGAAGCATCTGTGGCTGGGCGAGCTGGCTCACGCCTGTAATCCCAACACTTTGGGAGGCCGAGGCAGGTGGATCACGAGGTCAGGCGTTCAAGACCAGCACGACCAACATGGTGAAACCCCCATCTCTACTGAAAATATGAAAATTAAAACAAAACAAAACAAAACAAAAAATACAAATACAAATACAAAAATTAGCCCAGCAAGGTGGCATGCACCTGTAGTCCCAACTACTCGGGAGGCTGAGGCAGGAGAATCACTTGAACCTGGGAGATGACGGAGGTTGCAGTGAGCTGAGATTGCACCATTGCACTCCAGCCTGGGCGACAGAGCAAGGCTCCGTCTCAAAAATAAAAATATAAATAAATAAATAAGCATCTGACACTCAGACTTCCCCATTCTTCTTACCATATTCTATCCTAGAATTAAAAGTAAAAATGGTCCGGGCATGGTGGCTCACGCCTGTAATCCTAGCACTTTGGGTGGCTGAGGTGGGTGGATCACCTGAGGTTGGGAGTTTGAGATGAGCCTGGCCAACATGATGAAACCCTGTCTTTAAAAAAAAAATACAAAAAATTAGCTGGGCATAGTGGTACATGCCTGTAATTCCAGCAACTTGGTAGGCTGAGGCAGGAGAATTACTTGAACCTGGGAGGCAGAGATTGCAGTGAGCCGAGATTGCACCATTGCACTCCAGCCTGGGCAACAAGAGCAAAACTCTGTCTCAAAAAAAAAGGTAAAAATAATTAATAAATAAATACATACATAATAATACAAAAAAATTGGGGATAAAAAAATAAAAAAGAACAAAAAAAAATTGGAGATGATAGTAAGAGGAGTAAAAGGCTGGGCGTGGTGGCTCACGCCTGTAATCCTAGCACTTTGGGAGGCCAAGGCGGGAGGATCCCTTGAGCCCAGGAGCTGGAAACGAGCCTTGGGCAACAGGGCGTGGTGGTGAACCCCTGTAGCTACTTGGGAGGCTGAGGCAGGACTGTCTGAGCCCAGGAGGTCAAGGCTGCAGTGAGCTGTGACTGGGAGTGAGACCCCATCTCCAAAAAAAAAAAAAAAAAAAAAAAGAGTAAAAAATAAAAGAGTTCAAAATAAAGACTTAAAAGTTTAACTCTGTAAAAAAAAAAATTGAAAAAAAAATTAAAATATGTTTTCACAAGGAATGCAGGGTTGGGTGGAGGGGGCAAGTTTAACTCTGGTGACTTCCTAATCCCTAAATTACATTGGTCTAAACTAATTCTACACTAACTGCAGCAGCCCCACCTCCATCCAGAAAGGCAGACATGGAAGGACCCTATTGTTCTGGGCTTCCTTTCTTTGTCCACTAACAGTCACATTAAGCCATCCTTCTCCTGCTCTTTGGGATCTAAAAAAGACCTGGGGTCAAGTTTATGACAAATATTGTTGCGCTCCTATTTTAAAACTTCCCTTTCCCCATAAGGAGTGTTTCTGTGGTCAGTGGAGACTTTTACAACTAATAATAAACACAGATTCAAGCAGCTCAAAGGGATTCACACATACTTTTTAACAATGATGAAAGAAAGATACAAATGAAGTGTCAGCAGTGGTCATCTCCTGGGAAGGGAGTGGGACTGGGTGGAGGGAGGTCAAGGGCAATTTAATCTTATCTGAATTGTTAGAATATTTTGCAAAGTGGTAGGGCATTTTGGCTCACACCTGTAATCTCAGAACTTTGGGCGGGTATGGCAGGAGGGTCGCTTGAGCCCAGGGGTTAGTTGCCTTGGGCAACAAGGCAAGACCTCATCTATACAACAAACAAAACAAAAAATTTAGCCGGCTGGGCGTGGTGGCTCATGCCTCTAATCTCAGCATTTTGGGAGGCAGAGACGGGAAGATTGCCTGAGCTCAGGAGTTGGCGACCACCCTGGGCAACAGGGTGAAACCCATCTCTACTAAAATACGAAAAAAATTAGCTAGGAGTGGTATCGTTGGCCTGTAGTCCCAGCTACTTGGGAGGCTGAGGCAGGAGAATTGCTTGAACCCAGGAGGCGGAGGTTGAAGTGAGCCGAAATCTTGCCACTGAACTCCAGTATGGGTGACAGATTGAGACTCTGTCTCAAACAAAATAAAATAAAAACAAAAACAAACAAATTTAGACACGCGTGGTGGCACACACCTGCAGTTGTCCCAGCTACTTGGGAGGCTGAGAGGCATGGGGACCTCCTGATCTCAGGAGATCAAGTCTGCAGTGAGCTGTTATTGTGCCACTGTGCTCCAGCCTAGGCAACAGAGCCAGACTCTGGCTCAAAAAAAGGAAAACAGAGGCTGGTCGCAGTAGCTCACGTTTGTAATCCTAGCACTTTGGGAGGCTGAGATGGGCAGAGATCACCAGGTCAGGAGTTCAAGACCAGCCTGGCCAACACAGTGAAACTCCGTCTCTACTAAAAATACAAAAATTAGCTGAGTGTGGTGGTGGGCGCCTGTAATCTCAGCTACTCAGGAAGATGAGGCAGGAGAATCTCTTGAAGCTGGGAGGCAGAGGTTGTGGTGAGCTGAGATCCTGCCATTGTACTCCAGCCTTGGCAACAAGAGCGAAACTCTGTCTCAGAACAAAACAAAACAAAACAAAACAAACAAAAACCCTAGAAGAGGCTGGGCACAGTGGCTCATGCCTGTAATCCCAGCACTTTGGGAGGCCGAGGTGGGTGGATCACTTGAGGTCGGGAGTTCAACACTAGCCTGACCAACATGGAGAAACCCCATTTCTACTAAAAATACAAAAATTAGCCAGGTGTGGTGGCACATGCCTGTAATTCCAGCTGCACTGAAGGCTGAGGCAGGAAAACCACTTGAATCCAGGAGGCAGAGGTTGCAGTGAGCTGAAATTGCACCATTGCACTCCAGCCTGGACAACGAGATTGAAATTCCATCTCAAAAACAAAACAAAACAAAACAACCCTAGAAGAAAACATAGGCAATACCATTCAGGGCATAGGTACGGGCAAAGACTTCATGACTAAAACACCAAAAGCAATTGCAACAGAAGCCAAAATTGACAAATGGGATCTAATTAAACTAAAGAACTTCTGTACAACAAAAGAAACTGTCATCAGATGTGAACAGGCAATTTACAGAATGGGAAAAAATATTTGCAATCTACTCATCTGAGAAAGGTCCAACATCCAGACTCTACAAGGAACTTAAACAAATTTACAAGAAAAAAACAATCTCATCAAAAAGTGGGCAAAGGATATGAACAGACGCTTCTCAAAAGAAGACATTTATGTGGCCAACAAATATATGAAAAAAACCTCATCATCACTGGTCATTAGAGAAATGCAAATTAAAACCACAATGAGATACTATCTCGTGTCAGTTAGAATGATGATTATTAAAAAGTCAGGAAACAACAGATGCTGGCAAGGCTGTGGAGAAATAGAAATGCTATTACACTGTTGATGGGAGTGTAAATTAGTTCAACCATTGTGGAAGACAGTGTGGTGATTCCTTAAGTGTCTAGAACCAGAATATCATTTGACTCAGCAATCCCATTACTGGGTATATACCCAAAGGATTATAAATCATTCTACTATAAAGACACATGCACATATATATTTATTACAGCACTATTTACAATAGCAAAGACTTGGAACCAACCCAAATCCCCATCAATGATAGACTAGATAAAGAAAATGTGGCACACATATACCATAGAATACTATACGGCCATAAAAAAGAATGAATTTATGTCCTTTGCAGGGACATGGATGAATCTGGAAGCCATTCATTCTCAGAAAACTAACACAGGAACAGAAAACCAAATACTACATGTTCTCGCTCATAAGTAGGAGTTGAACAATGAGAACACATGGACACAGGGAGGGGAACATCACGCACTGAGGCCTGTTAGGGGGTGGGAGGCAAGGAGAGGGAGAGCATTAGGACAAATATTGAATGCATATGGAGCTTAAAACCTAGATGATGGATTGATAGGTGCAGCAAACCATCATGGCACATGTATACCTGTGTAACAAACCTGAACATTCTGCACTTGTATCCCAGAACTTAAAGTAAAATAAAGAAAAAAGTGATCATATAATTTCTCATCCAAACATTTAAAAAGCAGGCATAACACATAACGGTATTTCCCAAACAAAACAGGACTTATGATTACCTTATATGTAAAAATGGCATTTTTTTTTAAGAGACAGGATCTTGTTCTTTCACCCAGACTGGAGTGCAGTGGCACAATCACAGCTCACTGCATCCTCCACCTCTTGGGCTCAAGTAATCCTCCCACCTCAGTCTCCTGAGTAAGTGGGACTCAGGTGTGTACCATCACATCTGGATAATTTTTCTTACTTTCATAGAGACAGGGTCTTGCCATGTTGTGTGGGCTGATCTTGAACTCCTAGGCTCAATCAATCCCTCTGCCTCAGCTTCCCAAAGTGCTGGGATTACAATCTTGAGCCACTGCACCTGGCCTAGGATATATTTTTATGTGAAAAAAGAAGCAAAGTTCAAAACTTTTTAAGATGATACTTCTGTGTAAAAATGAGAAAAATTTTGCTTACATATGCATAAAGGGACTGTGGAAGCACACTCCAGAGAAACAAGGTAGAGTGGGAAACAGTGGGAAATCTTGTTTTGTGTGTGTGTGTGTGTATGTGTGTTTTTGAGACAGTCACCCTCTGTTGCCCAGGTGGGAGTGCAGTGGTGCAATCTCAGCTCACTGCAACCTCCGCTTCCTGGGTTCAAGCAATTCTCCTGCCTCAGCCTCCTGAGTAGCTGGGACTACAGGCGCCTGCCATCATGCCCAGCTAATTTTTTGTATTTTAGTAGACATGGGGTTCTCACCATGTTGCCCAGGCTGGTATCGAACTCCTGCACTCAAGCAATCTGAACACTTGGCCTCCCAAAGTGCTGGGATTACAGGCCCTGCTGGAAATTTATGTATTTTATTTTAATTTTTTGAGACAGAGACTTGCTCTGTTGCCTAACCAGGCTGGAGTGCAGTGGCATGATCTTGGCTCACTGCAACCTCCTCTTCCCAGGTTCAAGCGATTCTCAGGCCTCAGCCTCCCCAGTAGCTAGGATTACAGGCATGCACTACCATGCCGAGCTACCTGTTGTATTTTTAGCAGAGACAGAGTTTCACCATATTGGCCAGGCTGGTCTCCAACTCCTGACCTCAAGTGATCCACCCTCCTTGGCCTCCCAAAGTGCTGGGATAACAGGTGTGAGCCACCATGCCCAGCCTTATGTATTTTAGATTATGAATGTATTATATTAGATGAAAAAATTAATAGAGAAATTCTACAAATACAGGGTTGAGGGGGACATCGAGGAATGACTGCTTAAAAAATAGCTGAGCCGGGTAGTGCACACCTGTAATCCCAGCTACTTGGGAGCCTGAGGTGGGAGGATAGCTTGAGCTAATGAGTTTGAGGCTGCAGTGAGCTATGATAGTGCCTCTGCACTCCAGCCTGGTTGACAGAGTGAGACCTCATCTGTTAAAAAAATAAAAAATAAAAATAAGCAACAAAAAAAATGAGTACAAGCCTTCTAGTTGGGATGATAAAAAATGTTCTGGAACTAGATAGTGATGGTTGGACAACACTGTATTTAAAGCCCCTGAGCTGTACACTTCAAAATGGTAAACTCTATTTTATGTATACTTTTCCATAAGAATAATAACTAAAAACAAGTGCACAAAGGGCTGGGTGCAGTGGCTCACACCTGTAATCCCAGCACTTTGAGAGGCCAAGGCAGGCAGATCACTTGAGGCCAGGAGCTCAAGACCAGTCTGGCCAACATGGTGAAACCCTGTCTTTGCTAAAAATACAAAAATTAGGTCGGGCATGGTGGCTCATGCCTGTAATCCTAGCACTTTGGGAGGCTGAGGCAGGTGGCTCACCTGAGGTCAGGAGTTCAAGATTTGAGACTAGCCTGACCAACATGGAGAAACCCTGTCTCTACTAAAAAATACAAAATTAGCCAGGGGTGGTGGCACATGCCTATAATCCCAGCTACTCGGGAGGCTGAGGCAAGAGAATTGCTTGAACCCAGGAGGTGTAGGTTGTGGTGAGCCGAGATCATACCACTGCACTCCAGCCTGGGCAACAAGAGCGAAACTCCGTCTCAAGAAAAAAAAAATTTGCCAGTCCTGGTGGTGCATGCCTATGATCCCAGCTACCTGGGAGGCTGAGGCATGAGACTCATTTGAGCCTGGGAGGCAGAGGTTGCAGTGAGCAGAGATCACAACATTCACTCCAGCTAGGGCGACAGAGGGACACTCTGTCTCAAAAAACAATAAAAAGTAATAATAAAAATATCACTGGCTAAAGTCAGAGAAAAAAAAAAGAAAAATAAGTGCACCAAACGTACATACACTTACACAAATATAGATTTGTTATCTTCAGACTGAAAAAACCCAACTTAAGGCTCCAGGCTGAAGTGGTCTCAGAAAAAAAAAAAAAAAAAAAAAAAGAACCCAACTTAGCCTAACCTATTATTTTGTAAATATCTCATTAATAGATTAAGGTGTGTCCACAAATCTCTTCAGAGAGCAGCCAGGTTAAATTAGCTATTATAGATAATGCTTAGTATTAGAAGCATTCACAAAGGATGGGAATGGTGGCTGACGCCTGTAATCCCAGCACTTTGGGAGGTTGAGGCTAGAGGATCACTTAAACCCAGGAGGTCCGAGGCTGCAGTGAGTCACTGTACTCTAGCTTGGGCAACAAATGGAGAGCCTACCTTATCCACCACTCCCTATCCCCCCAAAAAGCAAAAAAAAATCCAGAGGTAAATGACAAATGTAAACAAAAGTCTCAAGGTTTATAAAGAACCTTAAAAAAAAAAAAAAGACCATGAAAGAGTTAGAATTTTTTTTTTTTTTTTTTAATTCACCTGGGTGCAGGTGGGCTAATGCCAAAAAAGGGTGTTAGCCCAGAATTTTTTTTTTAGAGACAGGGTTTCACCTTGTTGGTCAGAGTGGTTTCGAACTCCTGACCTCAGGTGATCCAACCACTTCGGCCTCCCAAAGTGCTGGGATTATAGGTGTGAGTCACCTCACCCAGCCTAAAAGAGTCAGACTTTACCAGTGCTATTTGTACAGAAGATAAAAGAAGTCATCTAAATAGAAATAGATCCTGACTGGGTCTGGTGACTCACATCAGTAATCTCAGCACTTTGGGAGGCTAAAGCAGGTGGGTGACTTGAGGCCAGGAGTTTGAGACCATCATGTCCAACCCCGTCTCTACTAAAAATTTAAAAAACAAAAGTAGATCCTGGTACAGAAAGTAAAATAGTAGGCTATATTTATACGACAGGATAGTTTTTTGAGATGTTAATTAATTAATTATTATTATTATTTTTTGAGATGAAGTCTTGCTCTGTTGCCAGGCTGGAGTGCAGTGGTACTATCTTGGCTCACTGCAACCTCCACCTCCTGGGTTCAAGTGATTCTCCTGCCTCAGCCTCCCGAGTAGCTGGGACTACAGCTATGTGTCATCATGCCCAGCTAATTTCCACGGCCAGCTAATTTTAATATTTTTAGTAGAGACAGGTGTTTCACCATGTTGGCCCGGATAGTCTTGATCTCATGACCTCGTGATCTGCCTGCCTCGGCCTTCCCAAAGTTCTAGTATTACAGGTGTGAGCCACTTCGGCCAGCTGTGATGTTAATTTATTAACTGTAGCAGTGTGTTTTGCTCACTACAGTATTTCTCAGCCCCTACACAACCCCACTCACCTCACTCTACACAGGTCCTTTGTGTCTAGGTCTTTTGTTATTCCCTTCCTAAGAATTATGCAAGAGGGAAAGCCAATAGCCACTTAAAGCCTAGTGCTCTTCCGGTCTTTTGTCAAACTGTAAAACCAGTGGAGAAAGGGAGGAAAGAAAGAGAGAGGAATCGGCCTGGGAAAGGAATGGAGTAGAAGTGGGGAAGACAAGGAAGGGTCCTGAAGTCTCATGAACTTTATTACCATTTTGGGGTCCAAGGCAGGGGTAAAGACTTCAGAGTAGATTGGGGTTTCTAGGACCTCAAAGTGTTCTCCTTGGGCAAAAATGTCCACACTCCACAGAGTAGAGTGCTGTTGCATGACAGGGGACCACATGGCCTGAGGCTGAGATTTTTTTGGGGCATTACAGGCTAGAAATTTGAGCTCTTCTCCTGATACCCCAGGTATCATATAAGGTACCCTCAACAGTGATTGATTATTAATTTCCTATCTTTTTTTTTTTTTTAAGATGGGGTTTCACCATGATGGCCAGGCTGGTCTTGAACTCCTGACCTCAGGTGATCCACCCACCTTGGCCTCTTAAAGTGCTAGGATTACAGGTGTGAGCCACTGTGCCCGGCCAATTTCCTATCACTTTAGTTGGATGGGAGCCCAAATTTGGGAATAAAAGTAATATTTTCTTATTTTACATATGTGCTGAAATTCATACTCAACATATTAGCTTCCTATAAATACCATTTTTTTTTTTTTTTTTTTTTTTTTAAGACAGAGTCTCTCTCTCTGTCTCCCCGGCTGGAGTGCAGTGGCACGATCTTGGCTCACTGCAACCTCTGACTCCTGGGTTCAAGCGATTCTCCTGCCTCAGCCTCCTGAGTAGCTGGGATTATAGGTGCCCACCACAACGTCCACCTAATTTTGTATTTTTAGTAGAGATGGGGTTTCACCATGTTGGCCAGGCTGGTCTCAAACTCCTTATCTCCTGATCCACCTGCCTTGACCTCCCAAAGTGCTGGGATTACAGGCGTGAGCCACCACACCCGGCCTATAAATACCTCTTTGGAAATTCAACTGTAGGCAGATTAATGGCCTCCCAAAGATGCTCCTAGAATCTGTAGATACGCTACTTTACATGGTAAAAAGACTTTACAGATGTGATTAAGAACCTTCATGGTCTTAATGGGGAGATATGGTTCAAAGTGTCCAAAGCTGCAGCTATGTGGGATGAATAAATCTAGAGATCTAATATACAGCAGGAAGACTGTAGTAAATAATATTTTATACTGAAGGCTGCTAAGCAAAAGATTTTAGGTGACCTTACCACAAAAAAAGGTAAGTATGTTGGCCGGGCGTGGTGGCTCACGCCTGTAATCCAAGCACTTTGGAGGCCAAGGTGGGCGGATCACTTAAGGTTGGGAGTTCAAGACCAGCCTGATCAATATGTTGAAACCCCATATTTAAAAAAAAAAAAGAAAGAAAGAAACTTTAAAACTTAGCTGGGTGTGTTGGTGTGTGCCTGTAGTCCCAGCTATTCTGAAGGTTGAGGTGGGAGGAATGTTTGAGAGCCCAGGAGATCGAGGCTACAGTGAGCTATGATTGTGCCATTGCACTACAGCCTAGACAACAGAGCCAGACCCTGCCTTTCCACTCCCCCACCACCCGCCAAATATACATATAAACAAAAACAGGCTGAATTCGGTGGCTCATGCTTGTAAGCCCAGCACTTTGGGAGGCAGAGGCAAAGTGGATCACCTGAGGTCAGGAGTTCAAGACCAGCCTGGCCAACATGGTGAAACCCCGTCTCTACTAAAAACACAAAAGATTTTGCATTGGAACCAAATTATTTTCTGTGTGCAAAAAGAAAAAAAAAGAAAAAAAAATTTAACTGGACTTGGTGGTATGCACCTATAATCTCAGCTACTCGAGAGGCTGAGGCACCAGAATGGCTTGAACCCAGGAGGTGGAGGTTGTGGTGAGCTGAGATCGTGCCATTGCACTCTAGCCTGGGCAACGAAGTGAGATTTTGTCTCAAAAAAAACAAAAATAAAGCAAAATAATAAATAAGAGCAGTGGCTTAAGCCTATAGTTCCAGCTACTTGAGAGGTGGGAGCAGGAGAATTCCCTAGAGCCAGGAGTTTGAGACTAGCCTGGGCAACATAATGAGACTCAGTGTCTAAAAAAAAAATTAAAATTAATAAAGGCAAGTATGTGTATGGATTCATATATATATGATTAATATGTGTTTGGATTCACATATATATGATTCATATATGTGTGAATTCATATATATGTGTATCTATACACACACACACACACACACACACAGATACACATATATGAATTCCAGATGGGGAGGGGATTATCCTAGATAATTCCAATAAGAATAATAACAAGAGTTTTGTTTGTTTATTTTAGGACAGGGTCTTGTTCTGTCACTCAGGCTGGAATACAATGGTGCAATCTTGGCTCACTACAACCTCTGCCTCCTGGGTTCAAGTGATTCTCCTACCTCGGCCTCCCAAGTAGTTGGGACTACAGGCGTGTGCCACCACACCCAGCTAATTTTTGTATTTTCAGTAGAGACAGGGTTTCACTATGTTGGCCAGGCTGGTGTTGAACTCCTGAACTCAAGTAATCTGCCCACCTTGGCCTCCCAAAGGACTAGGATTACAGGCATGAGCCACCATGCCTGGCCATAACAAGGATTTTTTTTTTAAGATGGGGTTTCACCATGATGGCCAGGCTGGTCTTGAACTCCTGACTTCAGGTGATCCAACCACCTCGGCCTCCCAAAGTGCTAGGATTACAGGCATGAGCCACTATGCCTGGCCCATAACAAGGATTTTTAAAAGCAGGTGAGCCAGGCTGCCAGGCGGCTCACACCTGTAATCCCAGCCCTTTGGGAGGCCAAGGGGGGCGGATCAGGAGGTTAGGAGTTTGAAACCAGCCTGGCCAATATGGTGAAACCCAATCTCTACCAAAAATACAAAAATTAGCCAGGCATGGTGGTGTGTGCCTGTAGTCTCAGCTACTCGGAAGGCTGAGGCAAGAGAACCCGGGAGGCGAGGCGGAAGGAGTGGAGAACGTGCCACTGCACTCCAGCCTGGGTGAGAGAGCGAGACTCTGTCTCAAAAAAAAAAAAAAAAAAAAAAAGCAGACGAATTAAGTAAAAGCAGAGATTGGAGTGATGTGATGTATAACAAGGACTCAAGGCTGGCTTTGAAGATAGGGGAAGAGGCCAGGAGTTAGGGGCTGTGAGGGCCTGAGAAGCTGGGAAAGGAAAGAAGGTGAGAGCCTCCAGAAAGGAACACTGCCCTGCCAACATCTTGGTTTTAGTCCATCGAGTTTAAAATCAGACTTCTAAGCTACACGGCTATAAGAGAGTAAATTTATTCAGCCCTTGTGAGGTCTGAGGAAAAACAAGTAAATTTGTTTGTTGTTAGCCACTAAGGTTATAGTAATTTGTCACAGCAGCAATAGATCACAAGCAGATGGTTATGGAGCCAATTCCTTTTATCTTCTTGTCTCTGCTCACTAGAAATGTCTTTACCTGTAATTTGGCTTTTTATTAGAAGGATAGTAGCCTATATAAATGGCCACTCCTACTGTAAAATAAGAACATATTCCGGTTTACAAATCATCCTTGGGAGGTTTGGTTAACATGATTCAGTCCCTTACAGTCTGAGCATGGTGTTATTTCTGGAAATTGTAAGATGCCATTCAGGTAATGGGAATGTACCAAAATGAATTTCTGACCTTGCCTGGTGGTATATTGACTCATCTTGTGACGGTCAGGTGGCTGGTTCGGTCCACCTTCAGTGATGACATTTTCTGCTTGCGAATACCAAATACCAGATGAACACACATAAAGGATATTAACAATATAAACCAGAAAAATGGTAGGGGCCAAAGAAAGATGCAAAGAGTAAAAGCTATTCAGAGAAATTTGAAGGAGGGCTCCCAAAGTCTTCTGATAGGGAGGACCTGAGGAGTCTGCAAGGGAAAGAGGGCTTGAATTGCGAATTTATATCAGTAAAATACCAGAGGCAAATGCAGTTAAAACAGAAGAGATTGGCCGGGCACGGTGGCTCATGCCTGTAATCCCAGCACTTTGGGAGGCTGAAGTGGGTGGAGCATGAGGTCAGGAAATCGAGACCATCCTGGCCAACATGGTGAAACCCCATCTCTACTAAAATACAAAAAATTAGCTGAGTGTGGTGGCGCATGCTTGTAGTCCCAGTGACTCGGGAGGCTGAAGAAGGGGATGTGCTTGAAACTGGGAGGCGGAGATTGCAGTGAGCGGAGATCATGCCACTGCACTCCAGCGTGGCAACAAAGCGAGACTCTGCCTCGGGGAAAAAAAAAAAAAAAGCAGAAGATATAAAAGATAAGATTAGAAGTATAAAAGATAAGATTAGAAGGGTAGATTGAAATAGCTTCTGTAGGAATGTGATGGTTGAGGAATTTGGATTGGGCAACCAGGAGCTAACAAAGGTTTTAGGGAAGGATCAAAAACATAGTTTGGGGAGAGATTCACCTAGATTTATGGGGTTATAGTTCCATGAACGAGGCTAGCACTTAAATACCGTCTGAATTCAAATATGAAATGTAAACATGAAATGCAAAAAGACAACAGGGATTAGGTGGAGGAATGAAAAGACACACTTTTGGTCATTACTGCTCAAACCATGTCATGGCTAGACGTTCCTCTCAATTTGTGTTGAATAGATAGCATTTCTGTCATATTAGAGTATGAAGAGCATGAGAGCAAACAGCGTCTTCTGAAAAGAAAATCTTTTAACTTGAGCCAATTTATTTTTTAATTTAAAAATTAAGTATGCGCCCTTGACATAGTCTCAGGAGGTCCTGATGACATGTGCTGAGCCAATTTTAATAGGAGCTCGAATTCTGAGGACTGCAGGTTTACTTATTCCAGTGCTTCGGAGGCTAAAGTCCCTCTAGATTTTTAGCTGTACAAAAATATTTATTTTGAAATTGAGCAAATTTGTAGAAAAATCTTGTGCTGAGTACTAGTCTCTAAATTATTTATGACTCCAAATTTTCTGCCAGTCTTTTTTTTTGCTTTGAGATAGAGTCTTGCTCTGTCACCAGTCTGGAGTGCAGTGGCAAGATCTTGGCTTACTGCAACCTCTGCTTCCTGGGTTCAAGTGATTCCCCTGCCTCAGCCTCCTGAGTAGCTGGGACTACAGGTGTGTGCCACCATGCCCAGCTAATTTTTTGTATTTTAGTAGAGATGAGGTTTCACCATATTGGCCAGGATGGTCTCGATCTCCTGACTTTGTGATCCGCCCACCTCGGCCTCCCAAAGTGCTGGGATTACAGGGGTGAGCCACCGCACTTGGCTTTCTGTCAGTCTTCATTGTGGTCTGACCATAGACTTTATTTTATTTACTTATTGTTTATTTATTTATTTTTTGGAGACAGAGTTTCGTTCTTGTCACCCAGGCTAGGGTGCAATGGCACAATCTTGGCTCACTGCAACCTCCACCTCCCAGGATTAAGGGATTCTTCTGCCTCAGCCTGCCAACTAGCTGGGGTTACACGCATGCACCACCAGGCCCAGCTAATTTTTGTATTATTTGTACAGACAGGATTTCACCATTTTGGCCAGGCTGGTCTTGAACTCCTGACCTCAGGTAATCCACCTGCCTCAGCCTCCCAAAGTGCTGGGATTCCAGGTGTGAGCCACTGTACCTGACCAAAATTTCTATGCATTAAGATAATATGTATATTTTTAAAAAGTAGATATGTAGTGTCCCACATAGCTGAGGTACCACAGTTTGCTTAGTTATCCCTTAATGTAGGCCATTTTGTTTGTTGGTTCATTCATTCATTTATTCATTCATGGTAAAACTACCCAGGCTTTGTGCTCATTCTCAGCATGTGGACATAAAAGTTATAGCTCTTGCTCTCAAGGAATATATAGTCTAGGAGAGACAGATGTGCAAAACAAGTATAGTACAGTTATATATAATCGAGATGAACCTCAGTGTTCAGGAATATCTACCATGCCCCAGTTCTTCCTGAGAGATTACACATTCCTCACCTCACTAACAATGGCAGTGAGCCCGGGACTAGGTTCCTTTCCCAGGGGCTGTGAGCATCAGGGCTATGGGGAGGAGCACTGGCACTGTTAGGCAGAGGCTGCATTTGACACTTCTGGAGGATAACCAAGGATGATGGGTGCTGAGTCCCCTATAACCAGGGGTCTCCTGTGCACTGACACTGCTGCAACTCAGGGGCAGCTGGAATTTGGCTGACTAGTGAATAGGTGCTGAGTTCTGAGATGGAGGCTCTAGTAATTCCCTAGGCCAGGCTCCAATCAGCTGTGAAGGTGGTGGGGAGAAAAGGAGGCCAGATCATGCCAGGCCCAAACAGGGCTGTCAAGGGCAGCAGGAGATACAGTATGACAGGCATGATAGATATCTTCTGGGTGGCTAAGTGATGAGTAGTTGGAGGTGGGGATGAAGGTGGTTTTTGGTATTTTCTTAAGATAAAGGACAACTGAGAATCTACATATATAGGGTTGCCTAAAATACAAGACACTTGGTTATATTTGAATTCCAGATAAATGCAAATAATTTTTTTAGGCTGGGTGCAGTGGCTCACTCCTGTAATCCTAGCACTTTCGTAGGCCGAGACATGCAGATCACTTGAGGCCAGGAGTTCGAGACCAGCCTGGCCAGCATGGTGAAACCTTATCTCTACTAAAAACACAAACATTAGCTGGGCATGGTAGTGCATGCCTATAATCCCAGCTACTTTGAAGGCGAGGCACAAGTATTGCTTAAACCTGGGAGATGGAGGTTGTAGTGAGCTGAGATCATGCTACTGCACTCCAGCCTGGGCAAAATAGTGAGACTGTCTCAAACGACAACAATAAAACAAACAAAAAACCAGGCCACACACGGTGGCTCACGCCTGTAAACCCAGCACTTCGGGAGGCCAAGGCAGGTGGATTGCCTGAGCTCAGGAGTTTGAGACCAGCCTGGGCAACATGGTGAAACCCTGTCTCTACTAAAAAGTACAAAAAATTAGCCAGGTGTGGTGGTTGTGCACCTGTAGTCCCAGCTACTTGGGAGACTGAGGCAGGAGAATTGCAAGAACCTGGGAGGCAGAGGTTGCTGAGATCGCGCCACTGCACTCCAGCCTGGGCAACAGAGTGAGATTCCATCTCAAAAAAAACCAAAAACCAAATAATTATTTCAGTATACTTATGTCTCAAACATTGCAATTGATATAGGGTTGCTAAATCTGCCATTCTTATTTAGATGCAGACAAAAAGACAGGAAAAAGCGTGTTGTGGACATGGGGGTGAGTGAATAAGGAGGGTACTTAGGTCTAAAGAATTAACTTTGAACAGAAGTACCCAATTTTATTTTTATTTATTTTATTTTATTATTTTTTGAGATAGGGTCTTGTTCTATTGCCTAGGCTGAAGTGCAGTCATACCATCATGGCTCTCTGCAGCCTCAACCTCCTGGGTTTAAGCAGTTCTCCCAGCTCAGCCTCCCAAGTGGCGCCACCACTCCCAGCTAATTTTTTATTTTAATTTAATTATTTAATTTTATTTTGACATAGGGTTTCACTTTGTCACCCAGGCTGGAGTGTAGTGGTGAGATTTTGGCTCACTGCAGCATTGACCTCCTGGCTTAAGTGATCCTCCTGCCTCGGCTCCCCAAGTAGCTGGGACTATAGGCGCACACCATCACACCGAGCTATTTTTGCATTTTTTGGTAGAGGAGTTTTTACCGTGTTGCCCAGACTGGTCTCGAACTCTTGAGCTCAAGCCATCCACCCACCTCATCCTCCCAAAATGCTGGAACACCTCTCTTCAAAAATAGAAGAGATGGGGCCGGGCACGGTGGCTCATGCCTATAATTCCAGCACTTTGGCTGGAATGGGTAGAGGCTGAGGTGGGTAGATCACCTGAGGTCAGGAGTTCGAGAGCAACCTAGGCAACATGGTGAAACCCCATCTCTACTAAAATACAAAAGTTAGCTGGGCGTGGTGGCACACACCTGTAACCCCAGCTACTGGGGAGTCTGAGGCAGGAGAATCGCTTGAACCCGGGAAGCAGAGGTTGTAGTGAGCTGAGATTGAGCCATTGCACTTCAGCCTGGGCAACAAGAGTGAAATTCCATTTTGAAAGAAAAAAAAAAAGAAGAAGAAAATATTATGTATTTAATGGTATTGTATGGAGCCCATTGTTTTTTAATATTATAATATATCCTTAATATTCTCTGGGTCACTCACCAGTCTACTCATATCTTAATGGCTACATGTTACATTGATGCACTGATTTAAAAAAAAAAAATCTCCTTTATAGTTGTTTCTTCTTCATGGAGTTTTTTGTTTGTTTGTGATACAGAGTCTCACTCTGTCGCTCAGGCTGAAGTGCAGTGACGCGATCTGGGCTCACTGCAACCTCCACCTCCCAGGGTCAAGTGATTCTCCTGTCTCAGGCTTCTGAGTAGCTGGGATTATAGGAACATGCCACCATGCCCAGCTAAGTTTTGTATTTTTAGTAGAGAAGAGGTTTCACATATTGGTCAGGCTGGTCTCGAACTCCTGACCTCTTGATCTGCCTGCCTCAGCCTCCCAAAGTGCTGGGATTACAGGTGTGAGCCACCATGCCCAGTCATTTTTTTGTTTGTTTTGTTTTTTGAGATGGAGTCTTGCTCTGTTGCCCAGGCTGGAGTGCAGTGGCTTGATTTTGGCTCACTGCAACCTCCACCTCCCAGGTTCAAGTGATTCTCCTGCCTTAGCCTCCCAAGTAGCAGGGATTACAGGTACCTGCCACCATGCCTGGCTAAGTTTTGTATTTTTAGTAGAGACAGGGTTTTACCATGTTAGCCAGGCTGGTTTCAAACTCCTGATCTCATGATCTGCCTGTCTCTGCCTCCCAAAGGGCTGGGATTACAGGTGTGAGCCACTACACCTGGTCCTTCATGGAGTTTTAAGATACAAATTAATCACACAATACTTAGAGGTGATCTGTATTTACTAAAATCACATTTTAAAAAAAATTCAAAATTGATATTTTGAGGCTGTGCGCAGTGGCTCATGCCTGTAATCCTAGCACTTTGGGAGGCTGAGGTGGGTGGAACACCTGAGGTCAGGAGTTCAAGACTAGCCTGGCCATCATGGTGAAACCCCATCTTAAAAAAAAAAAAAAAAAGAAATTGGTATTTTGAAAAATCGGATAAAATAATCTTACTGTCCTTACAGCTCTAGTTGCTAATGTAGTTGAATTTTGTTACCTGACTACTTCTTGGAGAACCTGATGTCATTTTGGTCTGTTGCATTAATATTTAACAAGCCTGTGATTGATGGATTGATGACAGCAAAATTAATTCAATCCACCTAGGTTTCTATCTGTTGGTAAAACAGTAAGGCCATCCAGGGTCAAAAAGTAAGGGCTTCTGGGAGGAAATGATTGAAAGTGGTTGTGACCTCTAGAATCTGAAATTGGGGACTGGCTCCTCCATTGATTTTCTTTCACTTTTGTTCTCAGAAAAATGTCTCTTGATTGGCTGCTGATAGGTCAGGTTGCCTCCATCCCTTATCTTTAACTAAAGTCTTGAACTCTCAAATAAATAGACTGGCAGAGAAACTCCTTTTTAGTTAGGCAGTAGTACAGTTTGAAAACTCTGGTCTTAGACATGGTATTCAGTATGCATTGCAGATAATTAGTGTATCAGATATATGGATTGCCTGAATATTCTGCTGAATTGACTAAATTGTTCTGTGTCATTCCCCAGTGATGTGAGGCTACTGTTCCTCTCTCACCTCTTCACCTTTGGCTTCTGTTAAAGGAGGGTATTCTGGCAGCATTCCCTATGCCACAGATAGGTGGGTTTGCAATCCATGGATCTCTTTTTGATGTAAAGAACATCAGCTCTGGTGCTCACTTTGGCAGCACATATACTAAAATTGGAACAGTAAGAGAAGATTAGCATGGCCCCTGCACAAGGATGACATGCAAATTCATGAAGCATTCCATTTTTTTCCAATAAAAAAAAAAAAATGGCCAGGTGAGGTGGTACACACCTGTAATCCTAACACTTTGGGAGGCCAAGTGTAATCCTAACACTCACCTGAGGCCAGGAGTTCAAGACTAGCCTGGTCAACATGGTGAAACCTCATTTTTGTTTTTTAGAGGCGAGGTTTCACGGTGTTAGCCAGGATGGTCTGGATCTCCTGACCTCTTGATCTCCTGACCTCGTGATCCTCCTGCCTTGGCTTCCCAAAGTGCTGGGATTACAGGTGTGAGTCACCGCACCTGGCCCTAAAACCTCATTTCTACCAAAAAAAAAAAAAAAAAAAAAAAATTAGCCAGGCTACTCAGGAGGCAGAGACAGAAGGATCACGCTGCACTCCAGCCTGGGCAACAGAGGGAGACTCCATCTAAAATAAAAAAGAAAAAAAATAAAACCAAACAAATTAAACTCTGGGATGTAGGCCATAGCTTAATTGACATCAGCCACATGATTTTGTTCCCATAAAGATGGTTCAGAACAGAGAGATTGGCCAGGTATGGTGGTTTATGCCTGTAATCCCAGCATGTTGGGAGGCCAAAGCAGGTAGATGGCTTGAGCCAGGTGTTCAAGACCAGCCTGGGCAACATGGCAAAACCCTGTCTCTAATAAAAAATACAAAACATTAGCCAGGTGTGGTGGCATGTGCCTATATTCCCAGATGCTTGGGAGGCTGAAGTGGGAGGATCACTTGAACCTGAGGAGGCAGAGGTTGCAGTAAGCCGAAATCGTGCCACTGCACTCCAGCCTGGGTGACATAGTGAGATCTTGTCTCAAAAAAAAAAAAAAAAAAAAAAAAAAAAAAAAAAAAAAAAAT
>PVKP010037649.1:0-21483 GCA_004027715.1 Plecturocebus donacophilus | reverse complement strand
AAAAAAAAAAAAAAAAAATGAGTTAGGGAGAATTCCCTCTTTTTGTATTGTTTGGAATGGTTTCAGAAGGAATGGTACCAGCCCTCTTTGTACATCTGACGGAATTCAGCTTTGAATCTGTCTGGGCCCGGATTTTTTTGGTTGGTAGGCTATTAATTACTGCCTCAACGTCAGACCTTGTTATTGGTCTATTCAGGGATTCAACTTCTTCCTGGTTTAGTCTGGGGAGGGTGTAAGTGTCCAGGAGTTTATCCATTTCTTCCAGATTTACTGGTTTATGTGCATAGAGTTCTTTGTAGTAATCTCTGAGGGTAGTCCGTATTTCTGTGGAATTGGTGGTGATATCCCTTTATCATTTTTTATTGCATCTATTCAATTCTTCTCTCTTTTCTTTTTTATTAGTCTGGCTAACAGTCTGTCTATTTTATTGATCTTTTCAAGAAACCAGATCCTGGATTTACTGATTTTTTTAAAGTGTTTTTTTTGTGTCTCTATCTCCTTCAGTTCTGCTTTGGTCTTAGTTATTTCTTGCCTTGTGCCAGTTTTTGAATTTGTTTGATCTTGCTCCTCTAGTTCTTTTAATAGTGGTATTAGAGTGTTGATTTTAGATCTTTCCTCACTTCTCATGTGGGCATTTATTGCTATAAATTTCCCTTTAGACACTGCTTTAAATGTGTCCCAGAGATTCTGGTACATTGTATCTTTGTTCTCATTGGTATCAAAGAACATCTTTATTTCTGCCTTCAATCAATGTGCAAAAATCACAAGCATTCCTATACATCGATAACAGACAAACAAAGAGCCAAATCATGAGTGAACTCCCACTCAATGGTTTCTATAACAAGAATGAAGGACCTAGGAATACAACTAACAAAGAATGTAAAGAACCTCTTCAATGAGAACTACAAACCACTGCTCAAGGAAATAAAAGAGGACATAAACAGATGGAAAAACATTTCATGCTCATGGTTAGGAAGAATCATTATCATGAAAATGGCCATACTGCCCAAAGTAATTTACAGATTCAACGCTATCCCATCAAGCTATCATTGACCTTCTTCAAAGAATTGGAAAAAAACACTTTAAATTTCATATGGAACCAAAAGAGAGCCCGAATAGCCAAGACAATCCTAAGCAAAAAGAATAAAGCTGGAGGCATCACACTACCTGACTTCAAACTATACTACAAGGCTACAGTAATCAAAACAGCATGGAACTGGTACCAAAACAGAGATATAGACCAATGGAACAGAACAGAGGCCTCAGAAGTAATGTCACACATCTACAACCATCTGATCTTTGACAAACCTGACAAAAACAAGCAATGGGGAAATGATTCCCTGGCTTAATAAACAGTATTGGGAAAACTGGCTAGCCACGTGCAGAAAGCTGAAACTAGACCCCTTCCTTACACCTTACACTAAAATTAACTCCAGATGGATCAAAGATTTAAACATAAGACCTAACACCATAAAAACCCTAGAATAAAACCTAGGCAATACCACTCAGGACAGAGGCACAGGCAAGGACTTCATGACTAAAACACCAAAAGCAATGGCAACAAAAGCCAAAATAAACAAATGGGATCTAATTAAGAGTTTCTGCACAGCAACAGAAACAATCATTAGAGTGAACCAGCAACCAACAGAATGGGAAAAATTTTTTTGCAATCTACTCATCTGACAAAGGGCTAATATTCAGAATCTACAAAGAACTAAAGCAGATACAAACAAACAAAGAAACCCATTCAAAAGTCGGTAGAGGATATGAACAGGCACTTTTCAAAAGAAGACATTTATGAGGCCAAGAAACATAGGAAAAAATGGTCAATATCACTAGTCATTAGAGAAATGCAAATTAAAACCACATTGTGATACCATCTCATGTCAGTTAGAATGGCGATCATTAAAAAATGTGGAGACACTATTTTAAACACATGGAGGGAAAGAAGATGATGCCACTGGCACCAGAGGGTTGGTACCATGATGCATCCTAAAATATTAGAAGAAAAGGGTTTTTCCCCTCGTGCTGCTTTATAATTTAGTAAAAAATTAAAGATCAAAAAAAAAAATGTGGAGACAACAGATGTTGGAGAGGATGTGGAGAAATAGGAACACTTTTACACTGTTGGTGGGAGTGTAAATTAGTTCAACCATTGTGGAAGACAGTGTGGTGATTCCTCAAGGATCTAGAAATAGAAATACCATTTGACCCAGCAATCGCATCACTGGGTATATACCCAAAGGATTATAAATCACTCTATTAAAAAGACACATGCACACTTACGTTCACCGTGGCACTATTCACAATAGCAAAGACTTGCAACCAACCCAAATCCCCATCAATGATAGACTGGATAAAGAAAATGTGGCACATATACACCATGGAACACTATGCAAAAAAGGATGAGTTCATGTCTTTGTAGGGATATAGATGAATCTGGAAACCATCATTATCAGCAAACCTACACAAGAACAGAAAATCAAAACTATCATTATCAGTAAACCTACACAAGAACAGAAAACCAAACACTGCATATTCTCACTCATAGGCAGGTGAACAATGAGACCACATGGGCACAGGGAGAAGAACAGCACACACTGAGGTCTGTTTCAGGGTGGGTGGCTAGGGGAGGGACAGCAGAGGGTGGGGAGGTTGGGGAGGGATAACATTGGGAGAAATGCCTGATGTAGGTGACGGAGGGATGGACGCAGCAAACCACCATAGCATGTGTGTACCTATGCAACAATCCTGCAAGATCTGCATATGTACTCCAGAACTTAAAGTACAATTTAAAAAAAATCAAATCATAAAGGCATGCACAGCTTTTTAAACGCATTTTAGTGTGTTATAACAGCATGGTTTTATGGACTGAAAAATCTAGGGTAAAGCCTGCAGAAACCATCAAATGGTGGATGCTTCTTTAAAAAAAATAACAAAGTGAAGAATCTATATTTGAAGATATTCATCAACTGATATTTTTCGAAGCTCTAAATTGTTTAACAAAAAGTTTTACCCTATGAAACTCATGTAACCACAGAACGCTAAAGAATTAACATAAGATTTTACATTAACTTACATGTTAATGTAAAATTTTACATTACTTTTAACATTCCCTGTTAATGTAAATGTAATTTTACATGTTAATGTAAAGTTACAAATAAAGTATATCTAATTTTATATGAGCTATATATGCTTTGTTATAACTTTATATAATTTAACATGTAGAATTATAAATTTAAAGCATAATTTTAAATTTAAATTATAAATTTAAAACATAATTTTAAATTTAAATTATAATTTTAAAACATTTTATATGTAGAATTATAAATTTAAAGCATACATGTTTTATATTTTATATAATTATAAAAATTAAATTATAAATAAACACTATTTTGCAATCTCTCTAGAAAAATCTGTGACAACCAGCTGCTCCCACAGACGTTACTGAAGTTTGCAAATATAAACATTTTAAATAATGTAATTTTCTCTTAGAGAAATAACATGAAGAGGATTATTTTGAAAACTTCTTAAATGCGTTAACTATAAAGAATACATCACTATTACTATTAGATTTAGTGATAATTCTTTGAAAGTTGTAACAATAAAAGTAACCAAATCAGATTCAAATTTAACTCCAATCAATCCATCAGATGATGTTCTTTATACACTAACATTGGAAGCTGAATATATGTTTCCAGCATTCACTACCAAAGTATAAACCCGAGATCAATATTTGTGACAAAAACACAAGGGCGAAAATATCCAACTTAGCTGTGCTACCAGGCACACCTACAACCTCAGGTACTGCTTTTTTGATGTGATCAGAGCACAAAGAACTCTACTGCAAGAAGCAGAGAAGTCTTATTCATAAAAAGAAATATATATTTATTATATACATTTATTAGCCTGATGCTTGCTTAACAACTGCATCTTTTGTTGGCAACTGGGCAAGAAAAGCAGACAAAAAGGAGTTCATTTCATTTCTACTATTATTTTTATGAACAAAAAAATCAAGCTACTGCCTACTTATGAGATGCATTTGCTTGCATTAGTTATAATGGTGACACCAACACCAAGCAAATGACTACTGCCAAATGGCCAGTCACACACTCCTGAGTTCACATACTCCTGCTAAAAATTCACAATATTTGTTTGATATGCAAAGAAGTCTGGTATTAATAGACTTTAGTCTTATTTCATATGTATAAATTACTATTTCTCCAAGTACTTTACTCAACCACAATTTCATAAGGCCACGATCACTAATAGCCTAACAAGAGAAAAAGATGTCAGTAAATAAAAGTAATAAAGAAATGGCCTAAATACTGTTGATCAGATTTTGCCAATTCCAACATTTTATGCTTTCACAGGAAGCAAGAGTGAGGTATTCTACACAAGGAGACTTATGACCTGTCAGATCCTTGTAATATCTATTTCAAGATGGCTACAGCCTGTTTAACCTTCAAACCAGAAAATAGTTTGAGAAAAACTAGTAATTGAAAAAGGACAGAGAAAAAATCTGGACATGCCACGCTGAAAACAAATACATTACAAATCACACTCTACTACAGCCATCCCAAGAGACTTGAAAAAGAATAAAAGAAAAAGAATTTCAAAAAGCTAATGCTTTTCAAATGTAATCAACTTCCAAACATACAAAGCCTAGATACTTACTCCTTATATTTCAATACTATGAACAAACCCATCCCTCAAAGCCGTAGCATAATATTTCTGTAAATCTAATTGACGTTCAATAAGGCAATTTAATAAGGAAGGAATAATCGTTTCAAAACTGGTCCTAAAACAACTGAATTTCCATTTGGCAGAAAAAAAATACAATAAAAAACTTCAAACCTACACTTACACCATACACAAAAATTACCTCAAAATGTATCATATACCTTAACATAAAAGCTAAAACTATAAAACTTCTAGGAAGAAAATATAGGTAAAAAAATCTTTGGGGCCTTGGTTAAGGAAAGGATTTCCCACAGAGGGCACAAAAGCATAAACAATAAAATAATTCATAAACTGAATTTTATTTATTTTTGAGACAGAGTCTTGCTCTGTCCCCCAGGCTGGAGTGCAGTGGTGCAATCTTGGCTCATGGCAACCTCCACCTCCCAGGTTCAGGCAATTCTCCTGCCTCAGCCTCCCGAGTAGCTGGGACTACAGGCGCACACTGCCACACCCAGCTAATACTTTGTATTTTAGTAGAGATGAGGTTTCACTGTGTTGCCTAGGCTGATCTCGAACTCCTGAGCTCAGGCAATCTGCACATCTCAGCCTCCCAAAGTGCCAGGATTACAGGTGTGAGCCACTGTGCCTGGCCCATAAATTGAATTTTATTCAAATTAAAACCTTTGACTGTCAAAGGACCCCACGAAGAAAATAAAATGGCCAGCCACATACCAGAACAATATATTTATTCTACAAATAAGTGACAAAAGACTAGTATACACAATATATAAAGAACTTCTATAACCCAATAATAAAATCCAAATATAATGCAAGAAAGATTTTAATAGATACTTCACCAAAGGAAAAAAATATATATGGTCAATAAGAACACAGAAAGACATATAAGGAATCTTTCTGTGACAATGGAAATGTTCTATATATGCTAAAGGTATTAAACACATAGATGCATAGAACCATCAAAATTCACCTAACAAAATATTTTAGATTTACGTATTTCACTTTATAAAAACTATAACTCATCAAAGTATTCCATAATGAGGCCTAGTGTTAGCAAAGATCACACTGTTATCTATAAATTGGTATATTTCTCAGGCGCTATCAGGCCATTCATATCAAATTTGACTGAGCAATTTCACTTTTAGGAATTTATTCCAAGAAAATTGTTAGACAAGTAAATGTAAGGGCATTTACTTCAACATTGTTTTACTTATGGTGGAGAAAAATTACAGAGCCTAAATTTACATTAATAGATGATTAATTAAATAAATTATGACATATTCTATAATGAAATACCACTCAGTCAAGAAAAGTGATCACATGGGTTACTAAAATTAAGACTGGTACCGATGCCACATATTACTGAGACTGGAAGTCCATCAGGACCCAGTCCCTTTGCACAAGAATGCTATTATTTGATAAAAATAGCTAATAGTGAACACAAACTGAAAGAGTGGTAACAGTAACCTTACATCCCAACTACAGCACTACTATAGCCAAAGATCTGGCATAGTAGTGGCTTCACTACAGCAGTAAGAACAAGATTTAAAAGAAGTTTCAGTAACAGCACATGATAGTGAATAAAAAAGACCCTAGCTGATGACTGATACCTAAATCCCCTTGAAATATATATATAAAATTTTATCTTCAATATTTATGTATTTTCTCTCATCCATAGACTTCAAAATTTTTGTTTTGTTTTGTTTTTTTCCAGTATGAGGTACACAACTAAGGCTTCAAAAAATTTTTAAGGTATCTGTGACCCAAAAGAGTTAATGATAAATTGGTATGTATGTACATATGTATGTTTACATATAATCACAGGAAGGAAAAAAAGACTAGAAGGAAACATACCAAAGTGCCAAAAGTCGTAGTATAAGACGGTGACTTTCTCCTTTGTGCTTCCATACAGTTTAAAATTTTTCAATAATATCTATGTATGTTCATGTATTAAAACAAAATATGTTTTAAAAATAATTAATAACAGTCAACTCAGAAGAAACAGGATAAACCAAGCTTTTTTTCCCATTTCTTTCTTTGCCTTTAGGGTTGTAGTAAAAACGAAGAAAAAGGCCTAGGCCTTTGACTAGCAAAGAAAAGAAAGATATGAAGTTATCTGAAAAACATTTTGAAGTAGCCAATCAGTTAACATGGTAAGAAATGAAGATAATTATAAAAAATAAAAAGCCAAATAGTAAAATTTTAAAAAGTTATTAAAGTAAAAAGAAAAACCCACATATGCGGCATAAAATTTTTAAGGATATCAATCAAAAGCATGGCCTAAATAAATTGATTCTAAAACTTCACTTTAACCATCAGTTTCTGTTTCCTTTTCATCAACCTTCATACCAGTTGCTAAGCAATAGCTGCCTAAGTGCTGGACTGTTATACTTCTTAACTAGGAATGCTGGATCATTACATTTCCAGACTAAAAGTTTTGGACTCTGTTATACTTCCTGACTGACCAGGAATGCAAGGGCCTCATTATACTTTCTTACTTGGAATTCGAACTTCATTTCTCCTCACTGACCAAAAATTTAAAACTCAATTATACTCTAAGCATATTAAGTTTCATTACCCTAAGCAGGAGTGTTGGATCCAGATACACTGACTAATGGCACTGAGCCTCATAAAATTCACTAACTAGGAGTACTAACCCTTTCACATTGACTAACTAAAACCAATACTTCCATTCTGATATAAAACTTTAGATTTTGAGTTCCTAGATTGATGCAGCCCAAATGGTGAAAGGCAGGTAGGTAGATACGAAGAAAAAGAACCAAGGGTCTGAGTAATTATTTCCTTGAAACAATAATTAGTTCTTGGCTTGTCATTTGAGGTCTCTATTAAGAGAACATCATTTTGTAATCCAAACTAGTGTAATTTTAGATCATTCTTAAGCATGCATTTTAATATTGCATGCATTACTGAGAAAATCATTTTTGGATTATTAATAATAAAACTAAAATATTCTTGCCACACACAAAATTCTTGTCTACGAAGTCATAAAACCAGACCCCTACTTCTGCTTGGTCTTCTCTAAAGACACTCCTTTGCTCACTATCCTCTAGCCACGTTAGATTTCTATCTCTTTCTGAAACACATTTGCTCTCACCTCAGGGCTTTTGCGTTTGCTTTTCCCTCTGTTTTCACAGTGCTTTTTCCTCAGATCTTCACCTGGCTGGCTCCTCATTCTCACATTTCAGTTAAAATGCTACCTTTATCTGACTCTACAACATAAAATGACCCTCTCTATATCTTTAGTGATGCTATTCTATTATTCTATTTGGTTTTCTTCATGGTATTTATCATATTATAAAATTACACTGTATATTTATGAATTTACTTTTGCAGATTATCTGACTCCCATCCACTCAAGAATATAAAATCCAGCAAAACTGTGGACTTCCTTTGCCTTGTTCACTGCTACATCCCCTGTGCCTAAAAAAGTGCTAGCACATAGTAAGAGACTCAACATAATATTTGAATTCATTCAGAATAAGAGAATGAGATAAATACATTTTGGAATTATTTACTAGCTTTATAAAGCATCATGGCAGGTGATAGATAAAGGGATATTATTGAATGCCAATTATCTTTGCTAAAATCAACACTTTAATTTGCTACTTCAACATACCACTAGTGATCACAACTGATATTTTTTTAATATTGAGGGCTATGTGTCACATATGTGATAAGAGGGTTTGCCTATGGTTTCTAACATAGTTTCTTTTTTCATTTTATGGATATATAATAGCTGTACATATTTATGGAGTACATGCGATATTTTGATACAAGCATACAATGTACAATGATCAAATCTGGGTAACTGGGATATCCATCACCTCAAACATTTATCATTTCTTTGTGCTGGGGACACTCCAAATCTAGCTACTTACATATAGACAATAAATTATTGTTCATTATAGTCACTCTATTTTGCTATAGAACATCAAAACTTATTCCTTCTATCTATTTTTGTACACATTAACCAACCTCTCTTCATCCCCTGCTCCGTACCACCCTTTCTGCCTTTGGTTACCACCATTCTGTTCACTACCTCAATGAGATGAAACTTTTTTAGCTCTCACATATAAGAACATGCAATATTTATCTTTCTGCGCCTGACATTTCATTTAACATGATGTCTTCCAGTTCTATCCATATTGCTGTAAATGACAGGATTTCATTTTTTTATGCCTGAATGATATTCCATTGTGTGTGTGTGTGTGTGTGTGTGTGTGTGTGTGTGTGTGTGTCTGTGTATTGCATTTTCTTTATTTATTCATCCTTTGATGAACACTTAGGTTGATTCCATATCTTGGCTATTGTAAACAGTACTGCAATAAGCATAGTGATGCAGATACCACTTCAAAATACGGATTTCCCATATTTTGGACATATACCTAGCTGTGAAAATTGCTGGGTATATGGCAGCTCTTTCCGTTTTTTGAGGAACCTCCATACTGTTTTCCATAATGGCTGTACTAATATACATTCCCACCAACAGAGTGTAAATGTTCCCCTTTCTCTGTCTGCATTTACCAGCATTTGTCATTTTCTGTCTTTTTTATCATAGCCACTTTAACTAGGGTGAGATGATATCTCATTATGGTTTTGATTAGCATTTCCCTGATGATTAGTGATGCTTAGCATTTTTTCATGTACCTGTTGGCCATCTGCATGTCTTCTTTAGAGAAATGTTTATTCAGATCATCTGCCTATTTTTAAAATCGTAATATTTGTTTTCTGCAGTTGAGTTCCTTATATGTTCTGGTTTTTAATCCCTTGTCAGGTGGATAGTTTGCAAATATTTTCTCCCATTCTGCAGGTTGTCAATCACAACTGATTTTTAAGATGCTTTGAAACAAACATGGCTACAGGGAGAAATATGAGTATGTGGCAGACTCTCAGATAGCCACTTTTTCTGCTAAACCTGTACATAATTCCATAAGCCTTAATATCCTGCCTGAGGGAGACACTATCAATGGTATTTGTGCACAGCAAAATATAACTGAATAGAATTGGCCTAAGTGTTAAAACTGTTATCTCTACTATACTGTTATCTGAATCTAGAGTCTGAAGACCTGGGCTTCAAGTTTTCATCCCACAGCAGTGTTAACATAATGATGGAGCCAAGAAACTGATTCAGGAAAAATGAATACAAAGAATCTGGAAGACAATGTGAAGGTGGCAGTATCAGTAAATTACAGATGCTACTGTGCTTCAAGGATTTCCCAAGTCAGGTTATGGGTAGGAGATGGTGTTAGAAAAGAAGTGTGCCTGAAAATAAGATTATTGAAGGAGGTGGCAGTGGTTGGTAATGATAAAGTTATGGTCAAGATTATAACAGAGGGTGCCCTGAGCAAAATAAACGTTTGAAAGGCTGTGTGGAAGAAAAGGTTTTAAGTACCAAGGAACAGTGATTCCAAATAAAGGCTTAATATAAGAAAAGGTACAGAAATGTAAAATGGGGTGGGACTTCTATCTAGCTGATGTCAACAGTGACTGCTTACTATCTGTCATCCAATATCTCCATCTGTCTCAGTTATCAATTTATTGACTCTCAGATCCAAAAGCATCCTTCAATTATGTTCTGCAATTTAAGAAAAAAAAAAAAGAAGAATTTCTAGATATCGCTCTCGCTCTCCTTTAAAAGGAGCATGATATTAACCTTTCTCTGTAAAAGGCATTTGAAAGACACTGCAGAAGGAAGATGCTTGCCTGCAGTTTCTTGCTGCAACATGAAAGCCGGCAGTAGGAGTGTGAGGATATTCGGTATTCTCAGCCATGCATCCAGAACACCCTCTCTCTGCAACCTTGCAGTCTTAGTCTACCAGTAACCTTTCCATGGACTTCTCAACATGCAAACTAGTGTCCAAAGACCCCCTGCCCACTCACTAAGACTCTTACGTCCTCTGTAAAACCCTGTACACAGCCTGCCTGTCCTATGGTTAGAGGGTTAGCACCATGCTGCTGCTCCTGCAAATTGCCCTTCCCCATATGCAGCCTGTCCATGCACAGAGGAACTTCACACTCTTTGCAATCCTACTGTGCATCCACTCTTCTCCTTGCTGATTTGCTCCCCGACCTGCACAGAAGAAGATGCTAACTGCTTGTCCAGTGACTATGAACCAGCCCTGTCCTAGTGTAGCCAAACAAGTGAACATTTTTTCTCTTCAGCAGGCTGAACTACATCTTCCACAGAACAGAATGTGTATACCTTCTAGGTTTGCCTTTCCTTGGGACAATTTCTTGGGAGAAATAAACCTCAAATGCAATCTAACTCAAAATTACACTCCAACTCTTAGCATAAAAGAAAGGGAGACTCATTTTCAGGCATAAAATCTATTTGCCTTCATCTATACTATGCTACATAAGATGTACAGCTTTCAATAAAAATTTCAAAGCACACACAAAAAAAAAACCCCGAAAAAGTACATTTGCAAGTGACAAGCTGTCATAAGAAACAGAATGAAGGGGCCCAGGCTTATGTGGCCAGAGCGTGCTTTTGGCTTCCCAGAAGCTGTCCAGCCCAGCCACCTCCAGGTCCCTGCCGTCCCTGATGTCCTGTCTCTTCAGGTCGCGGGAACCAGCTCTGAGCCTCTGGGCATTCCCTGCTATGAGCTGGCTTTAATCCTGAAAGCCATGAGACAGCCAAAGACTGCTGCTGCTTTGAAACATAAAATAGAGGCTCTGATGGACAGAGGGGCAATAGTGAGAGTCTTGGAAAACCTGAGTGAGTAAGCACTTCCTTGTAAGATCTCCACCCACAATCAGTGGCACAACAGACGTAGGTATCTCCTGGTGGATTTTTATGCAACAACCACAACTGTTAAAAGCATGATGAAGCACTTGTCTCCAAACGTAAATGTGATTAGACCGAATATTGTCAAACACACTCTGACCCAGGAACTAAAAGAATGTGAAGGGACTGTCCCAATCCCACTTGAAAAAAAAATTCTATTACACAAAGAAGAGGAAGAAGTGAGAAGATTCGCCAGAGTTTAGCCTTATATTTAATACCTTCACATTTGAGCAGCATGGATGAGAAGGAATAGTTTACAAGCAACAACCACAACTGTTAAAAGCATGATGAAGCACTTGTCTCCAAACGTAAATGTGATTAGACCGAATATTGTCAAACACACTCTGACCCAGGAACTAAAAGAATGTGAAGGGACTGTCCCAATCCCACTTGAAAAAAAAATTCTGTTACACAAAGAAGAGGAAGAAGTGAGAAGATTCGCCAGAGTTTAGCCTTATATTTAATACCTTCACATTTGAGCAGCATGGATGAGAAGGAATAGTTTACAAGCTTGGCCTTTATATAAGAGTGTATTGCAGGTGCTATTTGATTTTCCGAAAATATTTTTAGCTCCTGATCCCTTTGCTGTGAGAGGTGGGGAACTGCTTACTAACGGCTTCTCTGTAATCTGTGGTACCAGAGGATCATTCTTGATTTTGTTTTCATTAGTGTCATGTCTTTGTCAGTGAGGACTTTTCCCCTTAGAACAGTAACACCATTTTGAAGAGCAAAACTTATAATACCACCAGGGATTGTGAGCTAGTCATTCAGACTGCATAACCACGTGGAAATAAAAATTGAAGACCATTTCTGATCAATGTGGTGACATCAAAACAAAATAAAAATAAATTGAAGACCAATGTTATTATTTGCTTTGAGTAATAAACTTCATTTTAGAAATTAAAAAAAAAAAAATAGACCGAGCTAGGGCACAGATGTTAGAACAGTAAATTTAAAAACAGACAAAACACACGATCAGATGCGCAATTACAGTAAAGAGAGAGAAACTATGCTTGATATTAAAAAAAAACACACACAGTCACAGAGATGAAGAATGCCCACCACAGGCTCATCAGTAGAACTGACACAGACAAAAGAATCAGTGAAACTGAAGATAGATCTATAGAAACTACCAGAGCTAGAAATTACTCAAACTGAAATACATTGAAAGGAACAAACAAAAGCTATAGACAAAAAATAAACGATTTAATGTATGCATAGTCAGAATCTTAGAAAGAGGAGAGAGAAAGAAAAGAAAAAAACTAACCACGAATTTTCAAAACCAACTAGATAAAGATGGTGGGTTCACAACATTGTGAATACACTAAATATCACTGAATTGTATGCTTTAAAATGTATGCTTTAACTGTATATTATATAAGTTTCACCTCAATAAAGAAGAAAAATATTTCAAAATCACAGATCCAAGAGCACCAACAGCTACAAGGCTTTAGAAACACAAACACACACACACACACACAATCTCTAGGCATATCATATTCAAACTGAAAAAAACAAACACAAAGTCTAAAAAAGAGCCTGTCAAAACAGAATTCCATATCTAGTGAAAGCATCTTTCAAAAATGAATAAAAGCTTCCCCAAACAAAAAACTGAGAATTTATTGCCAACAAATGCATTCTACAAGAAATGCTAAAGTAGTTCACTCAAAAGGAATATTATGTCAGACAAAAACTTAAACTTATACCAAAAGATTTTTTAAAAAATGGAACTAAACCAAATGAAAATAAAATCAAATTAATGTTCTCCCTACATTTAATTGCTCGAACAGATAACTGATTACCAGAAGTAAAAACAGTAGCAAAATATTATATTCCTGACATATGCAAAAGCAAATTACATGACAAAAATAATACCAAAAAAACACAAGAAAAATTGGAAATACAATGCCATATGGGGCTGTTACATGAAGCAATATATTATTACCTAACTGTAGGTTCTGTCTGATTAAAGATTATATTGTTAATGCTAGAATAACTACTAAAAATAATTTTAAGAGGTATAAGTCAATGGAGGATAAGAAATTCATTGGCAAAATTTAATGAGAAACAGGATATTTGCATAGTCTCAAAATATTTCCCACAAGATACTTACTAATTACAAAGGGAAGAATGGTAACTCCACAGTGGAGAAAACTGGGAGACACTATCTTAACCACATGTCAAAGTTAACAGCATCAGTAATAACACATATTGACATCAGGTACCTCCTGTTATACCGAGAAAAATACAAAATCACACCTGTAATATTCTTCCCAAGAATGCATAAACTCACTCTCTCATGAAAAAACACCAGACAAACCCAAACTGAGGAACATGCTCCAAAATACCCAATCAGTAATCTCTCAAAGTGTCAAGGTCATGGAACAAGGAATGGCTGAAGAATTAGCACAGGTTGGAAGAGACTACACAGATGTGAAAACCAAATGCATTGTGGACATTAAATCTGATCTTGAACCAGAAAAAGTACATTAGTAGAAAATCTAATAATAGTCAAATAAGGTCAGTAGTTTAGTTAATAATATTGTACTACGCTGGGCGCAGTGGCTCATGCCTGTAATCACAGCACTTTGGGAGGCTGAGGAGGGCAGGTCACAAGATCAGGAGTTCGAGACCAGCCTGGCCAATATGGTGAAACCCCATCTCTACTAAAATTACAAAAAAAATTTGCCAGGAGTGGTGGTGCATACCTGTAATCCCAGCTACTCAGGAGGCTGAGGCAGGAAAATCACTTGAACAGGGAGGCAAAGGTTGCAGTGAGCCGAGATTGCGTCACTGCACTCCAGCCTGGGCGATGGAGCAAGTCTCCATCTCAAAAATAAATAAATAATATAATATTTGTACTAGTAGTATAACAGTAATATTATATCACAATAGTATTGTATGAAAAGTACTGGCTGGGCGCAGTGACTCATGCCTGTAATCCCAGCATTTTAGGAGGCCAAGGAGGGTGGATCACCTGAGGTCAGGAGTTCGAGACTAGCCTGGCCAACATGGTGAAACCTCGTCTTTACTAAAAATACAAAAGTTAGCCAGGTGTGGTGGCACACACCTGTGGTCCCAGCTACTAGGGAGGCTGAGGCAAAAGAACTGCCCAAAGTCAGCCGGACACAGTGGCTCTCGCCTGTAATCCCAGCACTTTGGGAGGTTTATGTGGGCGGATCACAAGGTTAGGAGTTCAAGACCAGCCTGGCTGATATGGCAAAACCCCATCTCTACTAAAAATACAAAAATTAGCCAGGCGTGGTAGCACACGCCTGAAGTCTCAGCTACTCATAAGACTGAGGCAGATGAATTGCTCGAACACGGGAGGTGGAAGTTGCAGTAAGCCAAAATTGCGCCACTGCACTCCAGCCTGGGCGACAGAGTGAGACTCTGTCTCAAAAACGGGGGAAAAAAAAGAAAGACAGAAAATTACCAATAGCACTATGCCAACTGTTGTGTACTGTAGCTGTAAGATGTTAACATTAGCAGAAGTTTGAAAAAGGGTATTGAGAGCTCTACACTAATTTGCAAGTTTTCTGTAGTTCCTTTACATTTTTAGGTATCATGGTGTTCTAAGCACACTGTTACCACTCATTATACATTTTAAAATATTCATCCTCTATGCAGTAAACCAATTACTAAGAAAAAAAATAAGTCCCAAAATTCGAACACAGAATTTGTGAGAGTGCTATTGGACTTGCCATACTCCTAAAATACAGAACTCTGACTATATAGACTACTAACCTCTAGAACTACACATCAGTTTTGGTATAAGAAAAATATAATAAATCTCCCTGTTAAAAAAAAAAGTCAAAATGCCAACATGTTGGTAACAATATCGCATTACATTAGGGCTACTTAAATATCTTCAAAGACATCTACACAGCTGCTAATCATGGCTTTATTAAAGGTATCACATAATGCATTTCCCAGCCATATCTATGAATCAAAGTGTACATTTATCAATACAGCTCTTCCTTACACACTCTAGCTGGAAATCATTTAAATCCTTTCAACAGTTAATAGACATTCTCTTTAAATGTACAAGAGGGTGTGTATGCGTGTGTGCACATGCATGTGTGCTTGGGTGAGGGAAAGAGGCAACAAAATAGTGACAGGTGTCCCCACTGAGAGAATAGCCTGTTAAGGAATAAGGGATAAGACTTCAGGTGAGCTTTAAAAGAAAGATGAAATTTGGATAGTTCCTGAAGGCTTTTATGAAAAAAAAAAAAAAAAATTGGATGGTCAACAAGAAATAGAGGAAAACATCCAAGGGAGACGTATAATGGCAAAAAACTTAAGAGGTAGAAATACATATGGCATGTTTGAGATTATAGGGTAACTAGCTAGATTATGAAGTTATATATACTCCAAGAGTTATGAAAACTCATTCATGATGAAGAGGAGGGGTTAAATGGTAGAGCTTTTAACATTAAGCTAAAGAAGAAAGCCCAAATCCAGTAACAGAGGCATTTAAAGAACAACTCCACTATTCAGTTTCCTGTAACTAAAGCAGATATACACAAAGATTAATCTTAGAATACCTTGGCATCTAAAGAATTATATTTATCACATAGATAAATTTTAAACTTGGCATTTTAAGATATAGAGCAAGTACGTGTTTGAGAGAAATTGAGTACATGCACAAGAGATAAAGAAGTATTTAGATGAGCATAATATAAAAATATAAAATATTAAATAATTAAGCATTAAATTAAATATAAATCAAATCCAAAAAGAGATTAATATTTGTACATGAACACTTTAACATTTTACTTAAAGACAAAGAAGTGTAATTTAAAATTTTAAGAAATTATATTACCATTAAATAGCAAATTTTTAAAAAACTGACAGTAAGAACAGGAATTTTAACTGCCATATTATTTTTTATTTTCCAAGCACTCACTGATTTATGTTAGCTGATTCTTGAAACCAGAAGGAAGAATTGTCAAGTCACCACATTTACAGGTATGCTAAACCACTGACTTGGCTGTGATGATATTTTGTCTAACTAACTTTCGGTAATAGAAATAAATTAAATCAAGCTAACTTGTAAGCTTTAAAAAATATCAAGTACACAATGCATCTGATTGATATGAACAATTCTAAAAATGGAGCAATTTATATATATTTTTTGAGACAGTATCTCACTCTGTCACCCAGGCTGAAGTGCAATGGTGCAATCTCAGCTCACTGCAACCTCTGCTTCTCAGGTTCAAGTCATCCTCCCATCTCAGCCTCCTGAGTAGCTGGGACCACAGGCATGCACCACCAGGTGGGGCTAATTTTTGTATATTCTGGTAGAGATGAGTTTTTGCCATGTTGGCCAGGCTGGTCTTCAACTAAGTGATTCACCCACCTTGGCTTCCCACAGTGCTGGGCCTATAGGCATGAGCTACCGCACCCGGTCTAAATTTTTATTTTCTTTTAAATGTCCAAGTCATAAGTAGCATACACTACTTGTTCAGAATTAGCATAAAGCCTTTAAATTGGTTTTCCAGCTCTGAGCTGAATCCCTTTTTCATTTAAATAGTTTATGTTCTAAAACATATTATACTGTCAATTTACATAAGTAGTTCTAGATACCAAAAAACAGTAAATATTAGCTACATGTTCCCAAATTGCATTCGACAATGGGCACCAGCATGTTCTGCTAGATGATTAACACAACATATTTTTATTGAGTCCTAAGGCCTCCAAACTGTTGTCTATCATAGATTTTATAAAACAGACATTCCTTTCATGCAATAAAGTAATTCTAGAACTAGAGTATATTGATAGGCAAAACGATACAACAGGTAGAGCAAAATCCAATGTAAAAATAAGCAGAAGGTCAAATTGCAATTGAGAAAAATTGTGAACTTCAAAAGGTTTTGATTTCATCAGGTAAATCAATGTGCATTTAGTAAACTGAGAATTTTATGTTTTTAAAAACTTAGATTTTCCTTTGAAAGGTAAAAAAAAAAAATCTTTCACACTTTAGCAGTGTTTTATCACCCTAAGTTTTCTCCTGAGAATCAGAACTGATTAAAAAAAAAAAAAAACTTTTAAATAGGTTAGGCTATATAATAAGCTTTCCTTACAGAAGAATGGCACAACCAGATGTAAACAGAAAAGAAAGATTTGTATGACATGCTTAGAAAAAAACTGCAAAGAAAAGATTTGTGAAAAGTATTTCTCAAAAAAGCCACAATAGGTAGAAATCATGTCATTTTACTAGTTAGATATCAAAACCAGCCCTTTCCTAATCCTTGGGTGTCTGGGTTATCCTGCTCTTTCCTCAAACCTTACGTTTGCCAGACGAGGAAAAGTAGTATCAGTAAGAGTAATTCTTAACAGCAAAGATGTTCAAATACCCAAATGATAGAGAAAGAACAGACCTAAAAATAAACTTGCTAATAATAAACTCAATCAGTCAAGTATTCATTAGGCAACTACTATGTGCCAAAGACAAAACTACTAAGAAACACAATTCCCTTCCTCTAGAACTGAGAATCTATTTGAAAACAAAGCATAAACATATTTAGAGTAAAGCACTACTATGTGATTACAGCCAAAACCCAATATAACATTATTTATAAGTAATAGGAAGAAAAAACTAGTACAGAGAAGAACAGCATACTAGGTAGGGAAAATGTAATAAGTAACCTTAAAATGTGGTTTACACCTATGACAATTCCTCATGAACTGACAGGCCTGGGTTCAAAATTTTACCACTTGATAGCTATGTGAGCTTGGACAGTTGACTTAACTTTGTTAGTCCTCAGTTTCTCATCTGTGTAATAAAACTAACATTTCCCTATTTACCTTTTGGGACTGCTGTGAGGATTAAGTGAAATAATGTAAGTATGTCACTTGACATGATGCCTAACACAAAATAAACCCTCAATTAAAGAAGAGACAATAGAAGATGGAATAACTGTCAGCTTAAAAACTGAGAAATTGAAAAATTTTGTAAATAATGAGCTGTAGTAAAAAAGCAGAAATTGCTATGATGAGCTATTCTTTCATAGTAACTTCTCTTTTGTTATAGCAAGCATCTGTGCAAATATAAACTAGTGTCTGATGGCCACTGATGAACGCCAGTGCTCAATGCTTGGCTGCTTTCAGATGAGAACAGAAACTCATTATTATCAATGGTTAGTCTATTCATTCATAAAACTGCAGGTGTTCATAACACTGTATAAAGTAGAAAAGCAGTGCACATTTGAGGACTTCTATAGCCACATCCTGAGAATAATAGTGGAAGAAACTGTTACACGAAATGTTAGGGCAATCATTAAAATACGTTTTTTCAAAAGTGAAAATTGGTGGAAATGTCTCAAAGTACCTCAATGGATCGTAAAATGAGGCAGATTATGTGCATTATGATTTTCCTTAGTTTTGGCTCTTAGTGTAAAAGACTGTACTATAAGCTTCTATTAGTACAAAATTATTTTTGAGGACTAAAAATTAAATAACAATATAGAAATATATATGCCGATTTGTTTCACTCTTGCCGTAGGTTGAAACATGTAGTTAAAGACAAATACAAGACTCTGAATAGAGTCTTTCTTCAGCAAAACAGCAATGTCAGCACAGGCAGCAAACTACAGCAGAAATTGACTGTGAAGTTCAAAAATCATTTCCTAAGAGCATAGAGTACTTAAAATGTAGTATGGACTAGGTTAATGTTTACTTTCACTTATTTCACTTGGCATTGTGTTATCAAGTATATGTCAGATATCTTTCCCTGGAACTGCTAGAGATTATTGGAAATTTTAACTTATTGAAGAAGTTTCATATCTACAGATCTTGTGTAAAATAACTGGCAGAGCATCTTCTCATGCCATCATCTACACTATAAAGTTGTTAAAAGAATTTTTTAATAGTCTGTGTAAAAATGTTTCAAACATAAAATTCTACTAAAAATCTGTTTGTACTACTATTTATAAATGACTGCTATTCACAGAATTTTAACAAAAGATTAGGACAAAATAGATCCTTCAGAAATACTTCATATTTCATGGGAGCTTGAGCATAATCTAGTACAAATCCTTTCTTTTGTATGAGGAAATTCAGAAGTTAGAGAGAAGTAACTTGGCCAAGGCTATACTCAGTAAATTACTAAGAGGTTTGAAAAGCCAGGGCTCTTCCTTCAATTCAATATTAAGGCAATGTGTTTACTACTATAGCTAACATTTTGATTAGTCAAAATCACACAAGCCATATAGATTTTTATTCTACCTTGGCCCAAATTCTTCTATAGTGAAAACAGAAAGTGAGATGTGGGTTAATTCTAAGGCCTAGATTAGAATTTAGAATGTTCCTGTAGCATGCTTCCAGGGAAAAAGGCAGCCCTTTGGTAAAAGATTCTAAAACTTGCTCTCACTAGTTCTTCCTTAGGTACTTACCTTTCCGGATATAAATGGAAAATATTCATCTCAAGGGAGGAATCTCAACTGTAATGATATTGATCTCCTCTTAACTCTAAGTGCAGGGCAATGTGAAAAATGACAAGAGCTAGAGGGAGATAACCCTGGGAGAGACCTACAGGATTCCTGTCAAGTAAAACAGTAGACTGAGACATTTCCTAAAAGTCTACTGTTACTTTGTTACTTTGTTTACTTTGTTTATTTTCATGTTACTTTATTTTCAGAATTTTGATATATATACTCTAACCTGCGGTCACCCCAAAATAAGTAGAGCCAACTGTGGAGTATTTAAAACATAGAGTTTGGAATACCTCTTTTGCAGACAGCAGCCTATATAGCAAAATAATGTGACAGATCTGGGAAAAGTAAGTAATAGCTAGAATTCCTGGGAGTGGACTCTATTTTCATATAGAATAATTGTTATAAGTGTGTTTAGATCTACAAAATAGCTAAAATATTTGCAATCACTGCTTTTTTTAGGAAGTTACTTTGAGCATCCCTAATCCAAAAATTTAAAATCTAAAATGTTCCAAAATCCTAAACCTTTTGAGTGCTAACAAGATGTTCAAAAGGAAATGCTTGATGAAACATTTTGGATTTCAGATTTTTGGATTAGCAATACTAATATTCAACAGTATAATGTAAATACTCCAAAACCTGAAAAAATCCAAAATGTGGACATTCTTTTGGTCCCAAACATTTCTGATAAGTAACACCCGACCTGTGTAATACACACAGATCCGAGACCATGTGTCTTACTGATTTTTTCAGCACAATTCTCAAAGTCAGAGACTATATCTTGTTTTATTTTTTAAGTCCTCACGGTATCTAGCAAAAATCCGGATGCACTGTAAGCACTCAATGCTCTGTGTTTTTTTATTAGATTGTTTTTTAAGTTCATCACAATTCCAGACTTTAGTGACTGAGATTCCTTTACATTTCCCTAGCAAAAATGTGCACAAAAACACTGAAGGAGAGGTCCAGCTGAGATGTACAGAAAATATAAAATACAGACATGTCCTAGGTTAAAACTCAATTCACGCAACCTGTTCTGTAAAGCCTAGAAAGTGCAGATCAGGAGAGATCCAAGATGGCCGATTAGCAACAGCTCAGGAATGTAGCTCCCAGTGAAAGCCCAGAGAACAAGTGGACGCCCCACTTTACGACGAATTTTTGTTGCCCACAGACCTGGAGATTCCCGGCAGAGGAGCCACACGGGTCGCCAGAGTGACTCTTTTGGCCGGCACGGCTGTTCTGCCGGTGCTCCAGCGCGGTGCTTCCCGGTGCGGAGTATACCGGACGGACGGGCTCGGCTGGTCCCATCCCCACAAGGAAAACAGCAATTGGAAGCGCTGAGGACTGAGAGTTTCACAGCAAGCACAGCGAACCCGGGAAGATCCGGCTCTGTGGTGAACGGGCGTCCGCCAAAGGAAAACTAAGAAACAGAAAAACTTCATCACTGGGGGGAGAGAGATCCAAGATGGCTGCGTAGCAGCAGCTCAGGATTGTAGCTCCCAGTGAAAGCGAAGAGAGCGAGTGGACGCCGCAATTGCAGAC
>PVKP010037648.1:0-21485 GCA_004027715.1 Plecturocebus donacophilus | reverse complement strand
GAAGTGGAAGGGGAGGCCTGGTGTGCTGGCTCATGCCTATAGATCCCAGCACTTTAGGAGGCCAGGACAGGTAGATCACCTGAGGTGAGGAGTTTGAGACCAGCCTGGCCAACATGGTGAAACCCCGACTCTACTAATAATACAAAAAAATTAACTGGGCATGGTGGCACACACTTGTAATCTCAGCTATTCAGGAGGCTGAGGCAGGAGAATTGCTTGAACCCGGGAGGCAAAGGTTGCAGTGAGCCGAGATGGTGCCATTGCACTCCAGCCTGGGAACAAGAGCAAATCTCTGTCAAAAAAACAAAACAAAACAAAACAAAAAGTAGAAGGAGAGAGGATGAGGGAAGGGAGAATAAGCTGAGGGAGAAGCCATTTCTAGGAAATAGCATTTCTGCTGTAAGCGCTGGGCCAAGTACCAAATGTAGGGAAGAGATGCAAAGGAATATATTGGCCTCCCCAGGGCTGCGGTCAGAAAGCACCACAAACCAGGTGGCCTCAAACAGCAAACCACAGACATTTGGTGTCTCACGGTTCTGGAGGCTGGAAGTCAGAAATCGCAGTGCCCGCAGGGCACGCTTCTGCTGCAGGCTCCAGGAGGCCCTCTGTACCTTTCACAGCCTCCGGTGGCTTCTGACAATACAATTATCACCTCTGCCTCTGTCTGCACACAGCCTCCTTTGCTGTCTCTCTCTGTCACCTCCTCTTCTTATAAAGACACCAGTGATTGGATTTAGGGTCCACCCTAAATCCTAGATAATTTCACCCAGAGATCCTTCACTAATTTTAACTACAAAGATCCTATTTCCAAAAAGAAGTCATATTCTAAGGTTCTAAGTAGACATGAATTTGGCGGGACAGGGGGAGGGGCACACTATTTGACCCACCTCATGGCAAATCTGTTTTTTTTTAATTGTTTAGGGTATCACAGATAGCAAAAAATATTTATACAAAAAATATGAAGGGGCACAGAGAAAAGCAAGCGTCCACCGGTTCCTGACCCTTACATCATCACCGATCACTGCCGTTAGATTTTTTTTTTTCTGTGGAAGGGGACACAGTCTCACTATGTTACCTAGGCTGGTCTCCAACTTCTGAGCTCAAGTGATCCTCCTACCGTAATCCGAGTAGCTGGGATTACAGATGCAAACCACCACGCTTGGCTACTTTCCTCCCACCTCAGCCTCTCAAAGTACTGGGATTAAAGGCATAAACTAGACGGGCATGGTGGCTTACCACGCCTGTCATCCTAACACTTTGGGAGGCCAAGGTGGGCAGATCCCTTGAGGTCAGGAGTTGGAAACCAGCCTGGCCAACATGGTGAAACCCCATCTCTACTAAAAATACAAAACAATTAGCCATGTGTGGTGGCGGGTGCCTGTAATCCCAGCTACCAGGGAGGCTGAGGCAGGAGAATGGCTTGAACTCGGGAGGCGGAGGTTGCAGTGAGCTGAGATTGCACCACTGCACTCCAGCCTGGGCGATAGAGTAGGACTCTGTCTCAATTAAAAAAAAAAAAGGCATAAAGCGCCGCACCTGGCCTAGAAGCTTGCCTATACAGTCACATATATCTTTTATGTGTACGAATGGACCCTGCCTTTTAATTTGCCAATGCATGTGGGAGACCCTTCCACGTCTGTTCATGTGGATTTACCTCCTTTGGTTTAATGGCTGCATAAGATAGCAGTGTTTGGTAAACCATAGTTTATGTAATCAGTCCACTTTAAGTGGAAATCTAGGTGGTTTTCAGTGTTTTTTTTATGTTTATTTTTTATTATTAATAATGTTGCAGTACTTATTTGTTGTATTTGCCTGCCACTTTTTTTTTTTTTTTTTTTTTTGAGGCAGAGTCTTGCTCTGTCACCCAGGCTGGAGTGCAGTGGCACAATCTCGACTCACTGCAATCTCTGCCTCCCAGATTCAAGCAATTCTCCTGCCTCAGTCTCCCGAGTAGCTGGGACTACAAGCATGTGCCGCCACGCCTAGCTAATGTTTTTGTATTTTTAGTAGAGACGGGGTTTCACCATGTTGGCCAGGATGGTCTTGATCTCCTGACCTCGTGATCCACCTGCCTTGGCCTTCCAAAGTGCTGGGATTACAGGCGTGAGCCACTGCGCCCCGCCTGCCTGCCGCTTTTTAAAAAAAGTTTCTATTTCAAAATAAGTATGATTTACTTGCAGTTATAATAAATAATACAGAGAGATCGCATAGACCTAATACTGAGTTTTCCCCAAGTTTAGTTTCCTGCAATATTCTCACATGTAGATGTGTGTGACCACCACCAATCAAGATACAGGACAGTTCCATCACACGGGTCCCTCTTACAGCCACAGCCACTTCCCTTACCTGTAGGATTTTGCCCAACCTTTTAGTTCCACCTTTTTCTGAGTCACTGTTTCAGATGTATCTCTAAGTAACATCCAATGTACTTGGGGTTTGCTTTCTGAGCCGATATGAGGGTCCTTTCCTTGTAAGACCGTATTTTTATCCTATCTATAATTATGAAAAATGCAGAAATTAGCTGCTCCTGAACATTTATTGAGCCAGGCATTTTACCAGCTATTTTACTTATCTATAAGTTATTTCTCATTATCTCAAAGTATTTCTCTTATCTGAGAAGGGAAACATACGATGGTGTCTTAAACGTCTTGAAATCCCGGAACAGGTTAAGTGAGAGAAAGGGGCTTTGGATCGACCTTCCTGTACTATCTCCATACTCATGAGAAGGCCTGTTTTCTCCTCTAGAAAGGTGGTACAGTGTGTCTTCCCAGCCACAGCACCTGCCATTCTGAATATGAAGATGACCACAGACATGCTTTTGAACACCACAAAAGCAGAGACATCTCCAACAGGCCAAGGTATGTTTTCTTCCTTTCCAGCCATTGTCACTGGCAGTTAAGCAGAATCTTTGTAAGATAAAGATGGAAAGCAAGATTCAGAATGTTGAAAAATACAAGGAGACACAAAGACTGTCAATCATATTCACATGTTTCACCCTGGATTCCAAAATGCCATTCCCTGTTAGTTCTCTGGGGGCTTCAGCAGCTGCTCCTGTGTTCTGTCTCTCGTTCCTCCTCCTCTCTGCTCAGCTCCTGCTGTTGGAGTGCTCAGGGCCCAGTCCTTGGACCGCTCTTTGTCTCTGCTATTATTACTCTTTCCCTGGGATTCTCATCCAAGTCATGACTTCAACTACTTTCTGCACCGACAGCTCCCAAGTTTGATCTCCAGCCAGAAGAAGACTCGACATCACATCACCGGGCAGGCAAGGGATGACTAACAGGTTTCTCAAACTTAACCCTCTCCCCGCTGAACTCTCTCACAAACACACATCCTGCCAAAGAAACCTTCACCCCTTCCCACCGCAGTAAATGGGATCTTCATTGTAACAGTTGTTTAAGGCCCAAACATGATGTCATCCTTGAATCTACTCTCTCACATCTCACATGTGCTGGTAAAACTTGTGGATTCTTACAACTCTAGCTGCCGTCATCACCCCTACCAACCTGGTCCAAGCTGTCATTATTCTCCATGTACTGTACTAGCTTCCCAACTTGTCTCCCTGCTTCCTCTCTTGAGATTCGTGAAATACTAAAAATAATAAATAATAAAAATTATATATATATATATGTAACTATATATATATAAACTGGTCCCTGGCCCCAGTTCCTGACAGACAGCTCCTAAAATCCTTGTAGATAGAGGGACTGGGGGACTCTTTTATTCTGTCCTAGTCTGTTTTGTGCTGTTATAACAGAATACCACAAACTGGGGAATTTATAAATAAAAGATATTTATTTCGCACAGTTCTGGAGGCTGGGAAGTTCGATATCAGGGTGCCAGCATCTGGCAAGGGCCTTCTTGCTGCGTCATCCCACGGCAGAAGGCAGAAGGGCAAGAGAGTGTGTGTGAGCGAGGCAAAGAGAGGAGACTGAACTCTACTATTACTCTGAATACTCACACCAATTTACATCTTCTGGTCACCACAATGTGTGAGTCTTTTCCCCCACACCAACCAATTCTCCACTTCTTGATGAGAACAAACTTGGCGTCCTGCAGTTTCACTCAATTCTGACACTATCTCCTTGGAGATACCATTTAGATCCCGCAGGTTAAGGACTCAGGCCCATAAGACTGCCTCTACCTCAGACACCAGTTGTTAAGTGGTGGGTCCCCAGGTTACCCACAACTTTTGTTCAACTTGGTGACAAATGGAAGATTCCCACAATCCCCTTCTCAGTTTCAACGAGTTACTAGAACAGCTTGCAAAACTCAGGGAAACATTTATTTGCAATGATCAGTTTATTATAAACGATACAACTCAAGAATGGCCAGATGGAATTGATCCACAGGACAAGATATGGGGGAAGGGGCACACCACCCTCCAGGCACCTCCATGTGTTCATCAACTCAGAAGCTCTCTGAACCCTGTTCTTTCCGGTTTCTATGGAGGCTTCATTACACAGGCATGATTGATTAAAGTAACTATGGGCCACTGGTGGTGCACTCAATCTCCAGTCTCTCTCCTCTCCTGGAACTCAAGGGGTAGAGCTGAAGGTTCCAACCCTCAAATCATATGGTTGGTTCCCCAGACAACCAGTCCCCCCATCTTTGGAGGCTTTCTGAAGTCACCTCATTAACATAAGTTGGGGTGTGGCTAAAATGGTTAACAATAGATGCTCTTTTCACTTTTATGACTCTCATCACACAGGAGATTCCAAGGCTTTTAGGAGCCCTATGCCAGAAATGGGGATGAGAACCACACACACACACACACGCGTTGCACACGTGTGCATATATAATTATACTTGTAAATCACAGTATCACACATATTATGTTCTTGGGAATATAATTTGTACAAAGGGGACTTGTAAATTACTGTTTTGTCTGGTGAAAATGATCCTTTGATCATTATAGTCCATGTGTTCGTAATTGTTGAGAGAAAACAGAATACGGTACCCCCAGATATGCCTTTTTGGCATCGAGATTCTTGAGGTGAAGGCAGTTAAGAAGAAACAGATGCAGGAAGGCGCTCTGTCCTCTCTCTATTTGCCTAAAGGCAGGATCTAAATTTGCAAAGGTCTTTCTGTTAAGGAGAATAAAGGTTAACCATTGAGAACAACTTTAGACCCTTATGGGCCAGAGGAAGCTGCACAACAAACTTTACTGATGAGTCTCTTTTTTTTTTATTATTATACTTTAAGTTCTGGGGTACATGTGCAGATCAGTGTGGAAGACAGTGTGGTGATTCCTCAAGGATCTAGAAATAGAAATACCGTTTGACCCAGCAATCCCATTACTGGGTATATACCCAGAGGATTATAAATCATTCTATGACAAAGACACGTGCATACGTATGTTCACTGAGGCACTGTTTGCAATAGCAAAGACTTGGAACCAACCCAAATGCCCATCAATGATAGACTGGATAAAGAAAATCTGACTAGTCTCTTTTTATTGTTCATTTCCCATTTATTCGTCTGCCCACAATTTGGTGGCCCTCAAGATGCAAAGTCTTTTCTCTTCATCTGGTCATTTCTCTAAAATTGTATTGTTCTTTGTTGAAAGTGGCTGCACAAGCAGGGGGTTCTAAGCCACTTCTTTGAGAGTTACTTATTTTCTGAGTGTCTCCCACACACACCTGAGAGGTACATATTAATCAACTTCTGTTTTTCTCTTATTAATCTGTCTTGGGTTACAGGAGCCCTAGCTGAGAACTTAGAAGGGTAGAGAGAAAATTATTTTTTCCTCTCTTACAATGTCCTTCCAAGGAATCACTCACCCAGGTCAAGATAGAGAACCGAAGATTTCTTTGTTCTTCTTTCTCCCAATCAATAATCATCCCACCCAAGGGAACCATGATTCTGATTTCTATAACCAGTTCATTTACGTATTATTGAACTTTATATAAATGGAACCATTCCTTTGATTTCTTTTACTCAATAATAATGTCTGTGAAATTATTCCACGTTGTTTGGATATCAGTCATTTAAAAAATTGTTATTGCTATATAGTATTTAACTATATAACTATGCTATAATTTGTTTATTTATTCTTCTATTGATTGATGTATTTGGGTTGTTACCAGCCCTTGGCTATGTATGGGAGGAAAAATAATTTTTTTCTCAACCCTTGTAAGTTCTTAGCTGGAACAGATTCCTGTAACCCAAGACAAATTAAAAGAGAAAACCAAGCAGATGTTTGTTAACATGACTATTTCATATGTACATGGGAGAGGTCCAGGGATTAAATAATTCCCAGAGGGGTAGCTTTGAATTCCAGCCTCAGTACACCTTCAACAATAAAGAGTAAATTTTTAGAGAAGTAGCAAGACAATGGAAAAGGATTTTGAGCGTCCAGGGGCAACAACTTGTGGGAAGGCAAATCAATGTCATCTTTGGCGATCAAGCTGTCCTTCCTGGTAGTGAGGAGATGAGGGACACCTTTATCTTTGTAAATTTATGTCCTGCTTTTAGACAAATAGGGAAAGGGTGGGGAACTTTTCCTGTACCCACTTATTCTCAATTGCCTTTGGCTCAAAATAATCCTTATGCCAAAGTGGCATATTTTGGGTTGTGTATGCTGCTACCCTCCAATATAGATGTCAAAATATATTGAACTGAGTATTTCACTGCATGTATTTATTATATGTAAGCTACAGCTCAACATACAATTTTAAAATAATAGTTTGCAGATATTTAGCATGCTATGTGGTTATTTTGATGCCGCATAATTGAAAATCCCTCCACACCTGAATTTCATAAGATTTCATCACATGTGCAGTAACGTTGTTTGCCGCATTCCTGTCCAGAAAATCATTTGACTCCTGAGGACACAGATTTGGTGCCACAGAGGCTGCTGGACAACCAGGCAGAGCAAGAATGCGAGGCTGGTGTTGGTTTGCAAAGGTAACCCAAAGAGCGTGCTTCCCAGGGAGAGGGCTGGTTCTGTTGAAATGCTGCAGGCATCCTCACGATAAGGAATACGTGTGCTCTGATAGCATTAGCTGCTAAGTGGGCCTTATCTTCCCACTGGTCTCCATTATGCATATGAAAATATGTTCCCCTAGGGAAAAAATACTTCACGGAGCTAAAGTAAGTATTTTGGAGAGCAAGTTAAGTTGGAATCAGGCGCATGGCGTTGAGCAGTAGGACTCCAAAGACAGAAAATGCTCCACTCTGGGGCCTCATCTCTGTAAATCTCTTTAAGGCAGGAACTCCATTTCTTCAGTTCATATACCACCAAGGAAGGAAGTTCTTTGGTCTTTACAAGTTAATGAATTTAAGCCCAAATATCTGTAAATCAGCAGACGTGGCACCGCCAGCCACCTGCAGAACGTGTGCAAGTAACAAATATTTGCTGAGTGAATTCAGGGAACTCTGTGTGTGGTATCTCATGGAACTGGACTGAAATGTTATCCAATGCCAGTAGGCATCACCAGAGGATACAGGATGTACCGGGGCAGAGATGGCCACATGTGAGATGCTTGGTTTAATTAAGAAACACACGAAGTCGAGCTTCCGTTAGTTATCAACCACGCTAAAACCAAAACTTCACAGTTAATACACAGTGGTGCTGTTTATCCTGGCAGCTGCATATCTATTGGCTGTTTCCTTTTGCCCAGCACTGCTTGAGGAAACAGAGAGTTAAGGGGGCTAAACTATGGCATCCTCTAAGTCTGGGGTTCTTTGTCAGGGCCACCCCCCTTGCCTTCATCCCACCCCTTCCCCTCTGCAAGCCCTCGTGACCTTCTGCTCTGTTAACTGATTCACATCTGTGGGTTAATGGATAATTGGGCCCAAATTTATTAACTCATTAATACTTAAAACATACGTTCAATGGTATATTTCGTTTCTAATCTTTCCCATTGAGGAATTGTGTGTGTGGGTGTGGAGAGAGAGATTTAAAAGATAAATACATTTATGGACAGACACATACATCAATGAGGAAGCCTTGACATCAACTGACAGGCGAGAAGAAGGGCAGAAAGCACCGAGTTTAGGTCTCAGAGCCCACCCAAAGCTTCATCTTTACCTTGCATGTTCCTTTGAGAGCACCCTCTTTTCTCCCTGGGCTTGAGGACCCCACTGAATCGTAAAGGAGACAGCCCAGATCCTCTCCAGGGCTCCCTCCAGTTCTGATGTTCTCCTTTGGGCCAGTGCATCTGTTATCACCAGGCCCCCTGGGCTCACCCCGAAGGAAATGCACGTATGGCACCTTGAATGAGAAAATGCCCCAAGCAGTAGGCTTTGCTCTCACCCTGATGCAGCTCTCCCTTAAAGGTCAAAGCCCGCTGGGCTGGCAAAGATCCCTTCCTACTTTGTCCTGTGAAATGTTGGAGGAAGAGGGGCCTGGGTCTCTTGTCCCAAACTTCTTCCATGAAGGAGCAATCCCATCTGCCTGCAGGGTCAAGTAAAGCTGACCAAGAGCAATCAGAGCATTCAGGACGTGAATAATAATTTATCTCAACTCTCAATGTGCAGCTTCTGATGGAAGCAAAGGTACACCCCATAGTAGCCAAATTCAAGGTCATCAGAGTGGAGGATGCATGACTCAATATGGCCCCCTCCACTCTCCTCCTCACTTCTACACATCTGGGACTCTCATTACCTGCCCACCACCTTGTCTCCTCTTTCTCCTACTTTCCCAGGTTTCTCCGGCCATTGTTCCCAAGTTTCTTCTTCTTTTTTTTTTTTTAAAGATGGAGTTTCACCATGTTGGCCAGGCTGGTCTTGAACTCCTGACCTCAGGTGATCCACCCACCTCGGCCTCCTAAAAGTGCTAGGATTACAGGAGTGAGCCACTTCGCCCAGCCCCCTCCTTTTTTTTTTTTTTTTTTTTTTTTTTTTTTTTTTTTTTTTTTTTTTTTTGATACAGAGTCTGGCTCTGTCACCAGGTGCCAGGCTAGAGTGCAGTGGCGCGATCTTGGCTCACTGCAACCTCCGCCTCACAAGTTCAAGCAATTCTCTTGCCTCAGCCTCCCAAGTAGCTGGGACTACAGGTGCACGCCACCACGCCTGGCTAATTTTTATATTTTTAGTAGAGACGAGATTTCATCACCATGTTGCCCAGGATGGTCTCGATCTCTTGACCTCGTGATCTGCCTGCCTCGGCCTCCCAAAGTGCTGGGATGACAGACGTGAGCCACCGCGCCTGGCGTTCCAAAGTTTCTTATCTTGAGTAGGGTTTTAACATTTCCTTACTGCCCCTCCTCTGCGGCAGTGCCTTGCTTTTTCTGAACAAGGCTGAAAACATGCCTCAGGACTAATCTGCCTTCCCCATTCCTTGGCCAAGGCTGGGGTGACTCACATTTGTCCCTCCACATGCCCGTCTTATGTGTTTCTTTCCTCCACGGAACCAGTAGCTTTCAGCGAAGGCTGAACTCCTCTATGACGCTCTGAGACTTTACAGGGATTTTGGAGGGAGGTACAGGGAGGATTCAAAGCCGAGAGTGGCGAGAATATCCAAAAGGAGCCACGTGGATTTTCCCAGCTGGGAAGCTGAAGCAAAATCTTTATTTCACTTTTCCTTAGGGACGAGGATGATGCTCTTCTGTATGAAGATGTGGAGCTACAAGATGGAGATCTGTCCCCCGAAGAAAATATATTTTTGAGAGAATTTCCCAGAACGAGAGAAGATCTAAAAGGGAACATTGACAAGCTCCGCGCCCTCGCAGAGGATATTGACAAAACCCACAAGAAATTCACCAAGACTAAGCTGACGGCCAGCTCCACGGCTGTCGTCTCTGGAGTGGTGAGCCTCCTGGGTTTGGCTCTTGCCCCAGCCACAGGAGGGGGAAGCCTGCTGCTCTCCGCCGCCGGTCAAGGTTTGGCGGCAGCAGCTACGGTCACCAGCATTGTGAGCGACATGCTGGAGCACTCTCAAAATCAAAGAGCCCGAGCTCAGGCTGAAGACACGCTGCCCACCCGTGACCAGGAGGACGAGGAAGCTGAGGAAGCGAAGGCAGACTATGTCAGTGCTGCTATAAAGATTATCTATAACATTCAGAACACCGTGAAGAACATCAAACAAAACGCCCGTGCATTTCAGAAAGCCAGAGCCAACCCACGCTTGGCCAATGCCGCCAAGCGCCTTCTGACCGCTGGCAAAGTCTCCTCCCGGAGCACTGCTCAGGTGCAAAAGGCCTTTGCAGGGACAACACTGGCGATGACCAAAAATGCTCGCATACTGGGCGGTACGACGGTCGCCTTCTCCCTTTGCCTGGACGTGGCCTCTCTCTCAAAAGAATGGAAGCACCTGAAGGAAGGGGCAAGGGCAAAGCTTGCAGAAGAGTTGAGAGCCAAGGCCTCGGAGCTGGAGAGGAACCTCGCGGAACTCACCCAGCTCCACCAGAGCTTGCAGAAGCAAGTGAGGTCAAGGGCCGAGGGTGGGGAAGGCTTTAACCGGGACCTGTGACACCAAGGCTTGCTGCAAGGGGTTAAGGGAGCATGTGTGGCTGTGTGTGTGTGTCTGTGTGTATGTAACGTTTACATGAATGCTCCTCAGGACATGGGTATACAATGGCCTTGGAGTCCAAATAGTGTCAAGTACATCTTGGAGATGAGGGTCCCTGTCCTGGACACACGTGGATGTGCCTTCTGTTTCTCCCTCAACACTTCTTAAGGCCCGTGTGCTGGGAAAAGGGTCTTCCCAGTTTGTTTGTTTGTTTGTTTGCTTTGAGACGGGGTCTCCGTCACCCAGGCTGGAGTGCGGTGGCATAAGCTCACTGCCACCTCAGCCTCCTGAATGCGAGCAGTTCTCCTGCCTCAGCCTCCCAAGTAGCAGGGATTACAGGCACACACCACCACGCCCCGCTTTTTTTTTTTTTTTTTTTTTTTCATTTTTAGTAAAGACAGTGTTTCACCGTGTTGGCCCAGTTGGTCTCGAACTTCTGACCTTAAGTGATCCACCCACCTTGGCCTCCCAAAGTGCTGGGATTACAGGTGGGAGCCACTGTGCCCAGCAGAGTCTTCCCAGTTTTAACAAAGAGGACACTGAACCACAGGGGGAGTTAGGAACTAAATTGTCTTCTCCTTCTGATTCATATGTTGAAGCTCTAAACCAAAATATGGCTGTATTTAGCGATGGAGCCTTTGGGAGGTAATTAGGGTTGAATGAAGCCATCAGGGTGAGGTCTTAATGCAATGGAATTGACCTCCTTGTAAGAGGAGGAGGAAACACAAGAGGGTCTCCCCACCCCCACTGCACACCCACCACACTGAAGAAAGGCTATTTGAGGACACAGCAAGAAGACGGCCATCTGCAAGGCAGAAGAGAGCCCTCACCAGGAACTGAATGAGTCAGCAGTGCAATCTGGGTCTTCCAGCCTCTCGAACTGTGAAACAATACATTTCTGTGGTGTAAGCAACCCAATAGTAGTTTGTTACTATTTTGTTATAGCAACCAAAGATGACTAAGCCAGGAAGGTTATGTCACTTGCCAAGTGTCTTAGTCTGTTTATGCTGCTGTAACAAAATACCTTAGACCGGGTAATTCACAAATAACAGAGATGTATTGCTCACAGTTCTGGAGGCTGGGAAGTCCAAGATCAAGGCACCAGCAGATTCCATGTCTGGGGAAGGCTCACTCTCTGCTTCACAGATGGCACCGTCTTGCTGTGTCCTCACATGGCAGAAGGGGCAAACAAGCCCCCTTGGGACTCTTTTATAAAGGCACTAACTCCATGGCCTAAAGGCAGAGTCCTCATGACTCTATCACCTATCAAAAGGCTCCTCTTCTTTATGCTACTGAAGGGGCAGAAGGAGCTTCCTTTCTAGACCTTGAAGGTTTAAGAATTTGAATCTATAAAACAAGCCGACAATAGACAGATTAACAGGAGAAAAGTATTATAAGTTTTTTAATGTGAGCCAGATGTCGGAAGCTTAAATAGCACCCCAAGCTACAGGAAAAGGGGCCGCTGATGGGGAGGTGGGGAGGTAGTGACACAAGCCTTGGGGGGGGTAGGGGGAGGAAGTGCATGGTGAGCAAAGTTTGTCTTATTACACAGATAAAGTCTCTCCAGTAACAGCCCTTAGAAGATTACAGTCATTGGCCTGGCACAGCTGCTCATGCCCGCAATCCCAGCACTTTGGGAGGTCAAGGCAGGCAGATCACTTGAGGTCAGGAGTTCGAGACCAGCCTGGCCAACATGGCAGACGCTGTCACTACTATAAATACAAAAATTAGCCAGGCATGGTGCCAGGGCACTTATAATCCCATCTACTTGGTAGGCTGAGGCAGGAGAATCGCTTGAACCCAGGACGTAAAGCTCGCAGTGAGCCAAGATCACACCACTGCACTCCAGCCTGGGTGACAGAGCAAGACTTCATCTAAGAAGGAGGAGGAGGAGGAAGAGGAGGAGGAAAGAAGAAGAAGAAGAAGAATACAGTCATGTAACTCTTGGTGATGAGGTGACATTCTGAGAAATTTGTCATCAGGCAATTGCATTGTTGTGCGATTATCACAGAGTGCACCTATACACACCTAGATGGCACAGTCTACTGCACGCCTAGGTTATATGGGAGAGCCTACTGCTCCGAGGCTACGCACCTGTACAGCATGTGACTACTGAATGCTGCAAGCAATGGCAACACAAAGGGAAGTATTTGTGTATCTAAACATATGTAAACAGAGAAATAGGAAAGTAAAAATATGGCACAAAAGATATAAGAATTGGCTCTCCTGTATAGGGCACTTACTACGAATGGAGCTGCGGGGCTGAAAGTTGCTCCAGAAGAGTCAGCGAGTGGTGAGTGAATGTGAAGGGCTAGGACATTATTGTATATTACCGTAGGCTTTATAAACACAGCACACTTAAGGTACCCTCAATACATTTTTTTAAAATTTCTGGCTGGGCGTGGTGGCTCATGCCTGTAATCCTAGCACTTTGGGAGGCCAAGGTGGGCAGATCACGAGGTCAAGAGATCATGACCATCCTGGCCAACATGGTGAAACCACGTCTATACTAAAAATACAAAAATCAGCTGGGCGTAGTGGCACATACCAGTAGTCCCAGCTACTCAGGAGGCTGAGGCAGGAGAATCACTTGAACCCGGGAGGCGGAGGTTGCAGTGAGCCGAGATCACACCACTGCACTCCAGCCTGGCAACAGAGCGAGACTCCATCTGAAAAAAACAAAAAAATTCTTCCTTCAGTATATTAGGCAATAGGAATTTTTCAAGTTCACTGTAATCTTATCAAACCATCATTGTATATGCAATTGACCAAAACATTGTTATTGGGCATATAACTATAGTTGAAAGAATAGGCAAAAAAAAAAATCTATCTAGGTGTGGTGTCTTGAGCAACTTTTAATTATTTTCCTGTTCTGCAATATGAGTTAATCTTCTCTGATTGATGTAGATTCTAGTAAAGGTGCCCAGGACAATCGCCTTCCTTCTGGAGAAACTTCCCTTAATCAAATAAGAGAACTTCAAAGAAAGCCCCTCCCTTGTGCTTTGGAAGGGAAGGGAAGTGGACAGGAGTGGATCAGAGAGACACCTTGGTTCTCTTATTTCTGAGGCCCTTCAGTCTCCTTTATTCAAAGCACCCGGCATGCCAAATCACCCTATTTTAGGGTATCTTCTTCTGAGCCCCAAACACTATCACACTGGGGATGTCAACTATGAAAGGAAAATATCTTGGGGCTCCAGAAGAACTTAAGGAAAACTCAAGCTGGAAAGTGCTTAGGGCAAACCTGCCTCCCAATCTATTCAGAGTTATCCCTCAGCTCACTGAGACAGAAGCGTATGTGATTGCCACCTTTGGAAAGGCTAATCAGAAACTCACAAGAAAGCCACCCTTTGTGTTTCCCTGCACGTGACCTAGAAGCTCCCTTCCTGGCTTCCAGTCTTCTTATCCTCGCTTCAAGTTGTCCCGCCTTTCCAGACTGAACCAATGTACTTCTTACATACATTGATTGATGTCTTCTGTCTCCCTAAAATGTATAAAACCAAACTATGCCCCGACCACCTTGGCCACATGTCATCGAGACTTCCTGAGGCAGTGTCACAGATGTGTCCTCAACCTTGGCAAAATAAGCTTTCTAAATTAATTGAGACCTGTCTCGTATTTTCTGGGATCACATTTTGGAAACCATGAATGGATTCTGAGTGGAGACGCCCCTGACCTTTGACAAATCTATCAGTGCTTGGTGCTTGGTGCCAGCATGAGCTAACTTGATGGCTCAAACCAATACGACGATTTGCTGAAGTCCGTGAGGATTCCCTCCAGAAAATCCGTGATCTCTTAAAATCTGGTAGAGATCTAAAGTTTATTTTTCTGTACAACTCCTCTTTTTTTGGAGTTTTACTTGCTCCCAACAAGGAAGGCAAGATTTCCTGCTTCCATGATGATGGAAGACAAAGGACTTTTTTATGGAGTTTGAACTCGCTTCCAGTGGGTTTTTGTTTTTTTTCCTGCTTCTAGGTTGGTAGAGGGCAGTCTACAGCCTGGGACCCATCACTTTTGGACCCTAGACCCAAACTAGGTAAGAAACTGTTTTGGGATTCTGTCTTGCAAATTCTTTCTAAATGACTAAAGTTAGCATTTAACAACCAGCTGGTGTTAATTTCTGCTTACACTTAGAGCGCTCAGAAATTGTATACTTTGTGCGATCCTTGTTAGTTTTGCTTAACTGTTTTGTTGTTTGCTTCTGTCTTGGTCAAATCCAAAGGGGAACCCTAAATTATGGATAACAAGGCCTCTGAAGTGGGAGGAAAACAGCCAGCTTAAAAAATAAAATAAAATATTTTTAATTTTAATTACTATAGGGGTTTTATTTGCATAACAAGGCCACCTTTTGCTGGCCAGACCAAACTGAAAGAAAGACCAATGGCTGTACATCTGAAATGGCAACATTTTGTCCAAGCTGAGATATGGTAATAAGATTTTTTAAAAAGTTTTTTAAGGAGCTCAATGGTTAAAAGTCTGCTTAATTAAAATTCTAACATTCAAGATGTGTGTGTGCATGTTTGTGTTTGAAAGGCCTTCATGTTTTTGTTTGTTTTTCTCTTCTAAGACCTTGTCTTTTTTTTGTAGCAAAAGTTTTTTTTTTTCTTTTACTTCTCAGTTGACTGAATTGTGTTTTCACTGTGATAGGGGCTGGAACCGAAGCCTAAGCACTGCCATCCTATAGAGAAGCCACTTGGACCCTGGGCAGAGGTGTCGTTCTCAGAACAGTTAATGTACATCAATTCTCAGAAGTGTTAAGGGTAAACATTTCCACTGCTACCCTCCTTCCCTTGCAACAAATCGCAGACTTTAGCTTCTGTACAGACAGCTCGCCTTGCACACCCCTATGCCCCCCGAACAAGAAAAAGATGTGGTTTTGCAGCTTAAATGCCTTGCTCCCCCTGAGCTCGGGGCCACGGATTGGAGAGACACGAGTCCTCGGTGGCCACCGGCAATAAAGACCCTGCAATGTGGCATACTTCTGTCTCAGTGTTGATTTTCTGCTCGCTCCGGTGCTACATTCACCACATTTTTTGGCTAACATAGTTATTGCAACAGGGGCTACTCTTGGGTTAAGGAAGAATGTAGTTTAATTTTATGTTTAATTTGGCTCAAAGAAAAATAAAAGCATCTCCCTCTAACACCACCAGACTTTTTCTCTCTGTACCTTATAATGTAAATTTGGCTATTTGATTTTCACCTAGGTTGTTTCCTTTAATGTGCAAATTTAAGGCTATTTAGCTGACAACTGACTAGTATTGTAAAACAGGTTATCAAGAATCTGGAAGTCTAAGATAGGGAAAAAAGGGGAGGGGCTTTATAAATCTATAAATGTACTTTATTGGCACGCCTAATATGTCCTTACATGTATCTATGTGTTGTGTACACAATGTTTTAGTACTAAAAATACATAAAAGAGCTCTAATTGGCTTAAAGAAAAATAAAAATGCTTAAATCAGAAAGAAAAGACTAGTCAAATGCTTTTTCAAGTTTATGTAACTTAAGTGAAATCTTTAATTAATAAACTAGCTTTAAAATTATTGGTAAAGTAATACTAGAAATGTCTTAAGAATTTCTGGCATACTTTTTTGTTTGCATTATATTTATCAAGCCATTTTATACTTATCCCTGACAAATGCCATAAGGTGTCAACATTGGCATAGGGATTACAAAAACTATAAACCCAGCCCAAAACAGAATTATCTTTGCTTGTGTAATTTTTAATAAAGTGATATGGGTTTCATGAAAATAGCTGCACCCTGAATTTAGTAAGATTACCATAACTTCTAATCCTGCGGCTTTAGGCTGTTTAGTCCACAGGCAATAAGGAGGTTTGTTTTGGAAAAGGACTGTTACTGTCATTGTTTCAAAGCTAAACTATAAACTAGGTTCCTCCCAAAGTTCGTTTGGCCTATGCCCAGGAATGAATAAGGCCAGCTTGGAGGTTAAGAGCAAGGTGGAGTCAGTTAGGTTCAATCATTTTTCACTGTCTCAGTCGTAATTTTGCAATAGCGGTTTCATAACTTTAAATCATGACTATCAGAGTTTTCATAGATAATCTAGATACAAAATTAAAATGAAATAATTAGGTAAATGTAATGAGATAAATACAGACGAACTGGTCAAAATTTGGAATATAAAGTCACATTAAATTAAATGATAGAGAATTCATTATTTGGGTATTTTTAAATAAATATATCTTGTAGGAAAACAGTCTTGCTTAAAAAAAATGTGCCCTTTTAAAAAAAAAGGTGAACAAGATTTGCCTCATTAAAAGCTCATTTAAAAGTTATGTATAAAACAAGGTAGAAGAAACCAGAAAAAAAAAAAAAAAGACGTAAGTAAAGTTATAAAAATAAAGAATTTTTTCAAGGTTAAAAAGCTTAAATAAGGTTTTATTAAGAATTGGGTTTGACATCAGTAAGGCACTAATGCAACAGTGACCGTTGGCATATTTAGTATAAAAGTGATACGGGGAGCATCGTCAAATATGAAATGGCGTTTGGCTTTCTTTGGGGCATATTTGTATAAATGTTACTGGTATGTGTTCCAAAATAATTTTTTAAATCTCCTATAATTGTGATATGACTTAGATATGTTATTAATAATTATAATTGTTACATAAAATCATTGTATGCCACAGAGGTAACCAAATTTCTCTGTCAAATCATGTTTTTGACTGTAGCTGTCCTAAGGTGTTTTGTCATCCACAAACAATTGTTGTCTTGTTTTAATTCTCTTTAAAAGATGGTTTATAGTCAACTATAAAACTCTAACAGGTGTTCTTGAGTTCTGGCTTCCAATAACTTTGGAAAATGTGACATCGGAATAGACAGGAAAAACTTTCAGAACTCTCATGAAGACCTGAAATGTTCATAGCTATCAAACATAACAGAAGTTAACTGCATAGATTAATAGAAGTCTGACGTAATCTTTTTTTTTTTTTTTTACTTTGCTTAAAATGTTGCTGATCCTTTGTATGGTTTTTCAGAGACAAGGAAACTTTTCATTTGAGCTATTTACAGCTTTTTAACAATTGAGTAAAGTATACTTCTGCGAACAAAATTTGAAGCATATTTGTTTCTCTCTACCTGATTTCTCCAGAATTTGAAAACTAGTTGTGAGTATTCTTAACTTATGGCAGTATCGTTATTTGCATAAGTGCAATTAGAATCTATTTTCTTTTGTAACAGTGCACAATTGGAAAAACCAGTTATTTTACCAAGGCTTTGACTGGAATAGTGTTCTTTCCTATAAGGAATCCAACTTGACTTGTAGGGCCAATAAAAGTCCCTTGGGAAAACCAGCCTTGCACCTTGCCTACACAGTCCCTGTACAGGGTTTCTGACCTGTGGTAAGTAAAGAATGTCACTTTCTATGAGGCCCAAGGGCCCCAAGTTATCTTAGAACCTCAAGAGGAGAGGAATTACACAACTCATAGGTATTTGAGGGTACAAACCCATGGCAAGGCTTGGCTCCAATAAAAGTCTTCTCTAAAATTCCTTCTGTGGAACAGAGTTCCATCAAAGCTAATTTACAAGGAGCTTATGTAAAAAATATTTATTCTTGTTGCACTTTGTACAAATAATCAGGCCAAGTATAATAAGGCAAATTGGTCTTGCCATAATTTGTCTTTAGTAAAAGTGGTAAGCTGGAGAGAGAAATATTATGTTTCATGAACTATGGTACACTTGTTATTAAACTCTAGTCTCATCAGTTGTTTTTCAGTTTGTTTCTGAAATTTAGGCGAACGCTACTTATTCCTGTAAACCAACCAGTGATCTCTGACTGCTGCTCAAAAGAAAAAAGACAGATGGGTAATGTAAAAATGTGAATAAATATTCTAATTCTGGGGACATTGGAATCAGCTATCAAACCCATATCAGCATGGCAGTTGCCTGGTTCATGGAGAGCCTTCTAATTCAGTTTATTTGGAATAGTTTTACTTATTTTGCTTTACTGTTATGGAATATACTGCTATCATACTCTTTGTGTAGGAATAAGGATATGCTTACTCAATGTTTTCTTAAACACTTATTAATCTTCCAGATATCACCTCTTATTGAAACTTGGAGTTATGAACGGCCATCACTAAACTGATGCTTTCTGACTGAGCTATTCTCTGCCCTAAATACAAGAGACTCTCCTAGTTAGGAAGGAATATCATCACCCCTATTCAGCCTGAAGAAGTTTCAGAAGATGGATCTTAGTCCCTCTGCAACCCTTATGATTAAAGCTTTCTTATAAAAGGGAGGGAGGAAATGTCAGGGGTGTTTAAACCAGAGCAACTCCATCTTGAATGGAGGCTGGGTAAAATGAGGCTGAAACCCACCAAAACCAGGATGGCGATGAGAGTGACCTCTGCTCATCCTCACTGCTCCACTCCCATTAGAGCCATGACAGTTTACAAAGCCAGAGCAACATGAGGAAGTTACTCTCCATGGTCTAAAAAGGGCAGGCATGAATAATTCACTCCTTGTTTAGCATATAATTAAGAAATAATAATAAAAATGAACAACCATCAGCAGCTCTTGAGGCTGCTCTGCCTGTGGAGCAGCCATTCTTCTCCCTCTCCCCGGAGATGGAGTCTCACTCTGTCACCCAGGCTGGTGTGCAGTGGTGCAATCTCAGCTCACCGAAACCTCCGCCTTCCGGGTTCAAGCGATCCTCCTGCCTCAGCCTCCCGAGTAGCTGGGATTACAGGTGCATGACACCACGCCCAGCTAATTTTTGTATTTTTAGTAGAGATGGGGTTTCACCACGTTGGCCAAGCTGGTCTCAAATTCCTGACCTCGTGATCCGTCTGCCTCGGCCTTCCAAAGTGCTGGCATTACAGGCATAAGCCACTGCCCTGGGTCCATTCTTTTATTCCTTTACTTTCTTAATAAACTTGCTTTCACTTTATGTACTTGCCCTGAATTCTTTCTTATGTAAGATCCAAGAACCCTCTCTTGGGGTCAGGATGGGGACCTGTTTTGGGTAACATGTTCACTCACCTGCATGCACAGTCAGTCCTCAGTAGACCTGTATTGTTTTATGCCAGCTTCTATAGTAAGAGCCAATGATAAGATGGGAGGATTCCTGGGAGAAATGTGCTTTGAGTTTTCTTCCATATCAACTCACTCTCTGGTTGCTGTTCTGTGCTCTCTTCCTCCCCAACCCTGGCAGTAATCCTGGCTGGGATCCTGGATCTGCACAAAAAAGGATGTCACTGGAACCTGCTCAACCACATTCCAGCAGGAAGAAGAGGACTCCTCTGCCTGCCCCTAAGACTTAAACCCTTGGCGCTCATTAAGGACTTGAGAACCGGGAGAAGTTCTCCTGGCTGCCAGCTCATCTATCTTAAAAACAAATATTTTTTTTGGCTGGGAAAGGTGGCTCATACCTATAATCCCAGCACTTTGGGAGGCTGAGGTGGGCGGATCACGAGGTCAGGAGTTTGAGACCAGCCTGATCAACATGGTGAAACCCCTCATCTCTACTAAAAATAAAGACATTAGCCGGGTGTGGTGGTGGGCGCCTGTAATCCCAGCTACTCAGAAGTGTGAGGCAGGAGAATTGCTTGAACCCGGGAGGTGGAGGTTGCAATGAGCCAGGATCTCACCACTGCACACCAGCCTGGGTGACAGAGTGAGACTCCATCTCAATACATACATGTTTTTCTTTTCTATGATTTAGCTGCTATTTTGAAAGTAGTGCATGAACATTAAATAAAATTGTTTTTGAATTCAGGAAAGTAAAACATGGGAAGAAATAATGCACCAATTAAGAGTGACAACTGTGGGCATTTGGGCATAGAATTTCCTTCCTGTGCTTTTCTTGCCTTGGGGGTTGAAATGCTGGCTTTATGTCATTAGAATATTGCCTTTAGAGTACCTGCTGGGGACCCGCTCTCAAGCCTGCATTATAAAATACGCATTATGACATATGTTTCTGCAACCCACTGAGTTTTCTTTCTAATTTCCAATTTTATCATTTGCCTACAGTTCTATAACTTTTTGCCTTGCTGTTCTTACTGTAGCTGAAAAAAATAGGTTGGTGTTTTGAGTGGCTTTTCATTGTTTTCCTTTCCTGCAATATGAGTTAGTCTTCTCTGGTTGATGAAGATCCGGGGTCGGGGGATCTAAGACAATTGCATTCCTTCTGGACAGAATTTCCCTTAAATAAGAGAACTTCAAAGAAGACCCCTCCCTTTGCTTTGGAAGGGAAGAGGGTAGCAACAGAAGGTCAGAGATAGACCTTTGTAAATCAAAAATAAAATTCGAAGCCCCCCACCCCAGCAGCCATCTGAATGGACTACCTGTTCCAGGTCAGAGCCCTCTAAATTCAACCTTAAAGACTAGTTTAGGCCATGAAGGGAAGTGGGGGTCAGACATGCCTCAATATCCTCCTCCCTTTTGGGATTCAGGAAAAGTCAACCAGCATTTCACATCAACACAGAACTAAGTCTGATAAAAACCATTTACAGTCAGCCAGGCACAGTGGCTCACGCCTGTGATCCCAGCACTTTGGGAGGCCAAGGCGAGCAGATCACCTGAGGTTGGGGGTTTGAGACCAGCCTGACAAATGTGGAGAAACACATCTCTACTAAAAATACAAAATTAGCCAGGAGTGGTGGCGCACACCTGTAATCCCAGCTACTCGGGAGGCCGAGGCGGGAGAATCGCTTGAACCCGGGAGGCAGAGGTTGTGGTGAGCCGAGAGCCTGAGAACTGTGCCCCAGGAGGTTCGGGCGAAGCTTGGTTTTATACATATGGGGAGACACGAGACATGAATCAAATACATTTAAGAGATACATTGCTCTGGGCCAGAAAGGTGGGACAACCTGTTGGGGAGGTGGGTGTTTCCAGGTTATAGGGCTATAGGTAGATTAAAACCTTTTCTGATTGGTAACTGGTTGGAAGGTCAAGGTTATGATCAAGAGATTGAGAAGACCAAAGTTTTATCATGCAGGTGAAGTCTCCAGGAAGCAGACTTCCAAAGAATAGATTGTACATGTTTCTTTTTTCTTTTCTTTCTTTTTTTTTTTTCAGATG
>PVKP010037647.1:0-21498 GCA_004027715.1 Plecturocebus donacophilus | reverse complement strand
ATTAAACTGGCAAACATAAGTTGGAAAGAGAATCTTCAAACCAAGCAAAATCAGGAGAAAAAAAGACAGTCTTAGGGGAGAAAGTAGGAATCCCCGAGAAGGAGGTGGAGAGAAGGAACAAGCTGAGACACATTTTCTGGGCCACTGCTCATCCATCGGCTTCCCGGCACTTGCTGCACATGCAGCTTTATCATCAGAGCGAGTGAATGAACAGCCCCCTGAGTCACAGAATGAGCCTGGGCTTCCAAAGGGCAGGTGGGCAGGTCGCAGGCAGCAGAGCCCACCAAGGACCGTCTCCAGCCAGACCTGCCTGCAGAGGAGAACGGAGGGGCCCTGGATATGGGCAGCTTGTGTGTCTCCAGGGCTGGAAAAGAGAAACATCACAAAGGAAATGGGATAGGAGAACTCCAGAGAGGGGTTCCCAGCCAAAAGAGAATGGAGACTGTTCATAAAAAATAGAAAACATACATTTTGTTTGCCATGGAATACAAATAAAATTGACAAAGTTGAGCTGTAAGGCTTGGGGGTCCACAGGTCTTTCTGAAGCCCCCACCAGCCTCTGAGGACACAGAGACCAACAAGACAGTCTTTGCCTCCAGGGAGCACAGAGAGACTGTAGGGAGGAGGCCTGGGGATAAGCAGAGCCCGGCCAGCGTGGTGGGTGACACCGCAGGAGGGTCCAGGACTCAGAAGTAACCTATAAGAGAGTGATGAGGCAGATTTAAAACAGCTAAAACCCTGCACCTCCCTCTTCCCTTAGCGCCGGAGGCTCCTCAGCAGGCAAAGCCCCACAGAGGGCGGAGGCAGGATGGCCCCCCTAGACCCCAGCTCCCAGAGGCAGGGCCCCACAGCGAGTGTCCTCTGCAGCCTCTTCAATGCTTCATGCAAGGAGATGTTTTTAGGCTGTTCCCTGGGAACTGCTTTGGAAGCTTAGGAAAAATGCAGTTATCAGCACACAGCTGGTGATCAATAAATGCAGGTTTAACTGTACTGGTCTGGGGACTCATCCTGGCCATCTTCCCGGGAAAGCTGCTTCCTTTTTAAAACCAGAGCACATTTGGCTTCTTTTCAGCTTGTGTCAGTCAAATAGGCCCAGGGGTGCTGCGGTAGCAAACACAATATTTGGGTGGCTTTGGGACAAGGGTTGTTTCTCACTGGTGCTATGTGCCTGGTTCGGGGAGCTGGGTGCTCTGTTCCTCTCATCTTTATTTCTAGAATGATCACTGTTGGAGGGAGCTCTGGGAAGCTCTGCACTGTTAAGCAAAAGCTCAGGCATGAGAGGGGCCCGTCGTCTTTCTGCTAACAGCTACACCAGGCACAAGGAGGCTGCAAGTATTAACACCAGCCTCAACTGAGAACCCATACCCTCGCCTCAAATAACTGGTGTTTTAAAGAATTTGGCATATTGTAAAAACAAAACAAAACAAAAAACAAACAACAGTCTATCCTGGGAGAACCAGAGAAAAAAGTAATCTGTGAACCTCTCAGAAAACTCAGAGAAAAGTAAAGATAAAATTAGGACCCCTCCCCCTAATACACACACACACACACTTCCTTTCTTTGGTAAGAATTTTGATCTTCTAGGCAGAAACTTAGTGTTGCCAATTTCTCTTACCCCTTTGGGAAGGACCACTGTGTCTCCTCCATCTGAGCAGAAATTTGAATGTTTCTTGTAGTCACTAAGTGCGAGCTGGTATGCCCGCAAATGTCACACTTAGTGGCAGGCTTAATTTTCATCAGCATTTTGTTCTTGGCCTCCATCTAGGTCCTTCAGCTGTGAACATTGTGTTTGCACTTTTGTTTTCTGATTCTCACATTCTACTTTCTTCTTCTTCTCTCCCCTTAGCCCTGCCTTTCTCATTTTTCCCCTTAGCCCCTTTATCTCCACCCGATTGCTCCCACTCCTAAAAGGTACAAAACTCTCTCCAAATTCCCTTCCAACGTCCCCACGCCCAATGAGAAGTCTCTCTGGAATTCCCTTGAATCATCAATTCATTATCTGGTGTGTTCTATTAAATGCTGTTAATTTCTTCTTTTTATACATAGACTATCTTTGACTTTATTCAATGTGTTTGAGTATCGGAAAGGTAAACTGTATTTTACGTTTTAATGAATGCAGTTCAGTGTAGACGTTTAAAAATAAAGCTTCCAGGTCCTTTATTTGCTTCATAGACTGATAAAGAGTCATTGAACAGTCTTTAACATTTCACTTGTTATCCTAGAGATATTCTGCAGTTTCTTCCATGATTGATGTAAACGTTAAATAAAATATTACATCCTCTAGCACAAGAGAAATACAGGAAAAGAAATAGAGCACCCTCAAACACAAGCAAGTAAACTGAAAGTTTCGTAAGATCACCCAGAACGGGCTGCTTTCTGTCTCTCTGCAAGGACCTCCCAGCAGGCTTTTTAAGAGAGAAACACATGTCTGCATGGCAGGAATGCCTTATACCCTGAGCCTGCTTAGTTATCATGGCTTTGTCTTTCCTGTTGCCTACATGGGAAGGTTGAAATAGCCGAGGTACTGAGATGACCCCACTTGTTTCAGGGGTTTGTCTGATTTCCCTCAAGATGTAATTCAGGATATGCAGTGCTGGCTGGAACCCTCCACCGGCTGTGTGGCGTCCTTCATATACGACACTCATCTGCACCTCAGGGAAGATGATAATTTTGATAACCTGGTCAGGGAGGGTGTTCTCCAATTTCTCTTCTTATTACCACTATTCCTCTACCAATTAATAAGAAATTTGTGAGGAGACACCTTATGACCAGGCAAATATCATAATCTCTATTAAATTCTCCCTGGATTTGACATACATTGATCATTGTTACCTGATATGATGTCACTCTGAGGGCTGCAAAATAGTTTTCTAACTCGAGCACTTTCTGCACTTTTATCAGAAGGTCTTTGGCATTCTGCTTGAAGTAAGTCCCCCTTCTTTACCTATTATCTTTTTTTTTCTTTCCTTCTTTCTCTTTCTTTTTCTTTCTTTCTTTCTCTTTCTTTCTTTCCTTCTTTCTCTTTCTTTCTTTCTATCATTTAACTATTATCTATCTTATCTTTTGAATCTATCTTCTAACTCTCTTATCTATCAATCTAGTCATCTATCTTATCTATCCATCCATCCAAATATTGTTTTTATTTCATTTATATTTTATTTTATTTTACTTTAAGTTCTGGGACACATGTGCAGAGCATGCAGGTTTGTTACCTAGGTATACATGTGCCATGGTGGTTTGCGACACCTATCAACCTATCATCTAGGTTTTAAGCCCCGTATGCATCAGGTATTTGTCCTAATGCTCTCCCTCCCCTTGCCCCCAGCCCCTGACAGGCCCCAGTGTATGATGTTCCCCTCCATGTGTCCATGTGTTCTCATTGTTCAACTCCCACTTGTGAGTGAGAACATGAGTCTGATTTTCTGTTTCTGTGTTAATTTGCTGAGAATGATAGCTTCCAGCTTACCCTAATTGATTCTATTCTATTCTATTCCATTCTTTTTTTTTTTTTTTCTGAGACGAATTCTTGCTCTGTTGCCAGGCTGGAGCACAGTGGCATGATCTTGGCTCACGGCAATCTCTGCCTCCTGGGTTCAAGCCATTCCCCTGCCTCAGGCTCCAGAGTATCTGGGATTACAGGCACTTGTCACCATGCCCAGCTAATTTTTTCTATTTTATCAGAGATGGGGTTTCACCATCTTGGCCAGGATGGTCTAGATCTCCTGATCTCATGATCCACCCTCATTGGCCTCCCAAAGTGCTTGGATTAAAGGCGTGAGCCACCATGCCCAGCCGGTTTGATTTGATTCAATTCTATGATCTGTCTAATCTATTTAAATCATTTTATCATCTATCTTCTATATTATCTATCAATCTAATCATCTATTTTATCTATCTATTCGTCCATTCATCCTACTCTATTCTATTCTCTATCATTGATCTATCTAATCTGTTTATTTATATCTATCATCATCTATCTTATCTACCTTCTATCAATCTTAACGATCAATCTAATCATCTATCTTATCTCTCTTTCTGTATCTATCACCTATCTATCTTTACCTTATTTATCTATCCTGTCTAGACAGAAGAAGTCTTTTGTTTTAAATTTGGCTACTAAGAGGCCCTTCAAGCTTGTTTCTGTTTACTTGAGACATGCACATGCATCTACCACTTTTTCCAGAACTTTCTTATGTTCAGGTAGAGCTTATCTCATACCTACCCTAGCATAGCCCTATAATGAACAACTTCTCTGAGGAGGTATAATTCTTCTCAGAGGAGAATCATATTTGAGACCAAATTCAGAGTGTAAAGTATGAGTATTGATACTGACATAGCTTTGCTTTTTAGGCCTTTTAGTGTACAGAGTGATGAAATATATGTATCAATATACCTATTTACATCTATAGAGACATACATACACATATACATTCACAGATATTTTACATACATACTTACACATGTACTTACATACATACAAATACATATGTATTTGGGAATTATGAGTTTATAGCAATATCCACATTACAGTGCATTACCCACGGTTCTTTCTCATTTCCGTATTGCTGTGTTCTTCTTTCCATAGTTAAAAAAGGGACTCCCAATAATAACAACAACATTCATTCCTCTGTTCAATTCTGTAATACTCCAACATGTTCTCAGAACATTAGAACACAAACGGTAACATAAAACAAAGCTATTAACCCTATTAAAGATTGTGAGTGGATAGCGAAGCACTGCGTCCATAGTTATGCTGATTAGTTTTGTTGTGAGTGGATAGTGAAGCACTGCATCCATAGTTATGCTGATTAGTTTTATTTTGGTTGATTATCTTCAGTGTTGTTATATTATTCATATAAAATATACAGTTTGTTAATTTCGTACTCAGTTTTATAATGTATTTATTCCCCTCCCATCTTTATTGACTTTTTTGTGCTTCCAAAAGTCAAAATTTATTCAAGAAAGCATAAAATTGTCTCACTGCCTCTTATATTGCATCTGCCCACTCAAATCTCACCTTTTCCAAGTAACCAATTACACTTTAGTTGATTTATTTTCCTGTGTATGTTTTTTTCTAGTAAAGATAAGCAGGCATATTACTGTTTTTTATTTCTTATTCCTTCTTCACACCAAAGGTAGAATTTGTTTACTTAACAGTATTTTCTGAAAATCATAGTTTATAAAAATGCTCCTTCTATTTACACTGGCAGAGAGTCCTGTTGTGTGGCACACAGCAGGTTACACAGCCACTTTCATACGCTTGACTTCATGGCCACCAGCCTCCAAGGTGGCCCCCAGTGCTCCCAGCCTCTTGGGCCGTCCTTTCCTGCCTTGTGCCGGAGGTGGTCTGTGTGACCAACAGTCAAAGGCAGAAGTGATGATAGGGTGTCACTTCCAGAATTAGGCTGTATGAACTGCATCTTCCATCTTGGGCTCACTCTTGCTCCCTCTCTGTCTTAGATCACTTACTCTGGAGATAGCTGGCTGCCATGTTTGAGAACATATAGAGAACAACATGGCATAAGAAACAATTTCATGTTGTTTGGGATGTGGGCCAGTCATTATTTTTTGTTTTTTTCTATGATACAAAATCATGCAATAATTTTATAACGGAGAAAGGCTGTCGATTTCAATGAGGAATGAACCCCATGAAGATTTACAAGATAAGCAGGTGCACCCATGAGGATGTGTGGCATCCAGGTAACATAATACACAACTTTAAACACATTCAAAAAGACGAAGTCAGTTATTCTTTTTCATAACAAGAAGTCTGAAGCTAACATTCCTGAGACTCAAGTATGATGTATATTAATGGAATAAAGATACTGAATGGGGTTAGAAGAAAATATTGACATTTGTTCCCCATCCTTTGTGCTTTCCAATTTTGCAGCTGTGTGTGTGTGTGTGTGTGTGTGTAATATATATGGAGGGGGGTAATTATACACTCATATGATGCTGTGAGAGATAATGTAGAGAGACCCCTTGTACCGTTAACCAAATTGCCTCCAATTGTATGATTTTGCATAATTATAGTAAAATACCACAACCATGGAGTGAAAATTGATACACTCTATTAATATTATTCAAATTTTACCAGTTTTACATACATTCATTTGTGTGTCTTTGTGTATTTAGTTCTATGAATATTTTTCAGGTGTATATTTGTGTATTCACCACCATAGTTAAGAACAGTCTCATCACCACAGTCAAGTAAAATTTAATTGCCAAAGAAGGATGCCACCCTTTTATAGCCATGTCCACCTCCTCCAGCATGCTCACACTTAACTCCTGACAACCACTTCAAAAATGTCATATAAAAAGTATAATACAGGATGGAAGCTTTTGGGATGGGCTTTTTACATGCAACATAATTAAGTGGCGATTTATCTCATTTTTTGTGTAAATCAGTAATTGGTTCCTTTTTATTATTGAATAGCATTCCATAATATAGACATTTGGGTTGTTTTCAGTTTCTGAATCTTATGAACAAAGATGCTATTGCTTTTTATATATAGATTTCTGTGAGCATGTAGGTATTTACTTCCCTGGAATAAATGACCAAAAATGCAATTGCTGGGCCATATGGTACCTTGTGTTATTTTTAAAATTGCACAGGTAAAATAATTTTTTTTCAAATGCACAGAATGTATTAAAATGAGATATTACTTCAATCATTGGAATGATTACATTCAGTTACAGATCCCAAGACTTAGAAATTCAAATAAAAATAGCTATTTCTCCTCTTATTTGAGGAAAAGGGAAGAAAGGAATCATAATACAGAGAAGGTGTTATTTCTCCAAGCCAGCCAACACCACAAATAGAGGAAACTTTTCCCAACTGATGGAATGACAACTTCAATCAATTCTCCCACAGGGAAGAATGCTTTTCATGACCCTGTTCTTTCCAATTCAGCTCCATTTCACAGTGCACGATTGTCTTCTATTTTATTGTCACCAATGCACCAGAGAAAACAAATGGAATAAAGACAACCATTATTAACAGGCAAAGGATGTTTTCCTTGCAGTTTTAGTGGTAAATTAAACTTTAATGACATCTGTTCACAATGAAAAATGTAACCACCTTAGAGATAAATATGCTTTAATTTCAAATGTTGAATTATAATTTGTTTTCATTTAAATTTGAAATAAATTCACTTTCCATCATAAGAAAGAACCATTATCCACAGTGGAAAAAATACCCAGAGAGGTAGTTATTACCCAGCTCCCTAAAGCCCCCTTTAATAGGAATTATGTCAGCTCTTCCCAGGAAAAATCCCAGAACTGCTACTTAAGAGTCTTTCAGGGACTGATGTTTAATCACAGAAGAGACCAAATCAACAAACCATCTGATATTCCACATCCTCATGAAGTTCTCTGGCTCCACTGGAGTTCACGGAGAAAGAGGGAAGCCTACAATCCCTCCCTGCACTAAATAAAATTAACACCAAAGAAAGCCTCATAACTGTTTCACTTATAGACCTGAAAATGACAACCATCCCTCTTCTCCCTATAGCAATTGGCGATGGTGATCTTCTCTTGAGCCATAAGAGACAGTCTTTCACCACACACCTGGGTCCCCTGCTATGTGTAAGTAAAAGAGTAGCCAACAGAAGACCATTTTCTACCTTCGAGAAGAAAAATAATAGCAGCACCCCAAGCTGCACCACCCAAGGCAGACAGAGCTCCCCGAAATGCTGCTCAGAGATTTCATGTTCTCAGTGTGACTCTCTCAGCAAGTGAGATCCTTCAAGATCCGATGTGCTAATCAGCAGATAAGATAATCACTAACTTATAATTTTACTTGGAAATCTGGATGTAGTCTGGGCTAAGAAGAAACCAGACAGCCACATGTACCACTTGGCCTACATCCAGAGTTTAGCAAATGGCAAAGTTCTGATCCAGAAATCAAGTTTAAGGATCATCACAGTACTGCCTAGGACCATCCTATCTTCTGACACCAACTGCAAGTTTGGGGTGTTTTCAAAACCATCCCCAGATTCAATAATTTGCTTGAAGGATTAAAAGCTCACTGAAGCTCTTCCACTCACAGTTACAGTTTATTAAAGGGAAAGAACACAGATCAAAGTCAGGTAAAGAAGAGGTCTATGGAATGAGGTCTGGAAGGGTTCCCAACAAGCTTTCACTGTGCTTTCCTGTGTAGTCAGGACACGTTACCCACCTGCCATTAAATGTGACGATATGCACAAGTATGAGCAGGTAGGTAAGGGCACCTGAGCCTCACAATTCAGAGGCTTTATCGGGGCTTCATCGTGTGTCATGATTGATTGAACTCAATCTCCATGTTGCCTGACAGCTTATGACCTAAAACCCCACCCTACATCACATGGCTCGGCTTTCTGTCTAGGTCAGCCACAACCCTAGGACTTTCAAATGTGGCTAGCTCCACCCTAAGATGGAGTATGTCCAGTTGTTACCCTAAACGAAGCCGCTCCTATCAGACATGACATAAATCACCTTCCAGAAGCTGAGGACCAAGGTCAGACTTCTTTCTGGGGAGATTGAATGGCCAAATTTCTCACCACACCACCTACTCATAGGAATCATCCAGTGTCTAAGAATTGTCAAATGGAGACCAGGGGCCAATGCAGACCCCCTGATCTTCTTTGTTAGGTCTTCTTTGTTTGACAGCATCTGTCAAAACTTAATTATTGTCACACAAAGATATGCATTTGTATTGGTCGGAACTCTATTCCCTTTACAAGGCAAACTTTGATTTTATGCATGGTTATGAAAAGGTACCATGGAAAAACATCCCTCCTATGGTTTGACTCAGACTGGGGAAAGTCCCTGATCGAACTCTTGGTCCTTACCCCTAAGCAGAACTCCTGGTTTATCTTTTCGAGAAGACTGTTTACTGAAGGCTTACTCTGTTGTGGTCTGGGCCTTTGTCAAAGCTACTGCTTAATTTATTGTTGCCTTTGAAGCAGGTAAAATTAGAACCCAAAGGGGTTTTTGTGAAAAAAAAAATATGGCATGCAATTCTCTTTAAAGCTCTATTTCCATTCACCTAATTGAGTGTTTTCAGTTTTAAAACATCAGTTTTGCCTTCATGAATGAGGAAGAAATTAAAAGCAAAAACAAAATCCTGCATTTGGATTCAAGTCTCTTCCAAGTTTTTAGGGTAGATTTCTGCTGAGGGAAGAAACCATTAAGAAGAACAAGGCTTATTTTAGATTTCTCAGGTAAGTGAGAACCTGCAGTATTTGTTTTCGTGAGACAGAATCTTAAGGATTAAAGATAAGTATTTGAACCGATGATATGTTAATTAGCTTCATTCCATCATTCTATATTATATACATATATTATAACATCCGCCAGGCATGGTGGCTCATGTCAGTGATCTCAGCACTTTGGGAGGCTGAAGCAGGCAGATCACTTGAGGTCAGGAGTTCAAGACCAGCCTAGACAACATGGTGAAACCCCTCTACTAAAAATACAAATATTAGCCAGGCTTGGTTCTGCATACCTGTAGTCCCAGCTACTCGGGAGGCTGAGGATCTTGAGATGCACTCATCGGGGGATTATCTAGGTAGATGCTAAATTCAGTAAGTGTCTTTATCATAAGAGGAGAAGGCCTTGAGAAGGTGGAAACACAGATTGGAGAGGTACAGCCACAGAGAATTTTGATAGAAACCAGAAAAGGCAAGAAAGGACCTTTCCCTAGAGCCTCTGGCAGAAATGTGGCTCTGCCGACATTTTGAGTTTGTACTTCTGACCTCTAGACTTCTGAAAATTGATTTAGTTTGTCTTAAGCAATCAAGCGTGTGGTAATTTGTATGGCAGCCTCAGGAAACCAACAGAAGCCCTAGGAGACATCACATGCCTGCTTACAAGAAACAGGGAGATTGACGTGTAGAAGAGGGGGAGGCCATGTGGCCTCTGAGGCAGATTGGAGTGATGGGGCCACAAGCCAGGGAATGCCCACACCCCGGCAGAGGGAGGAGGGAAGAATGAATTCTCCCCTAGGGCCGTTGGAGGGAGCATGGTCCTGGCTACACCTTAATTTGAGTGCAGTGACGCTCAGGTTGAACTTCTAGACTCCAGAACTGTGAGAGAAAGAGTTCCTGTTTGGGGTGTGTGTGTGTGTGTGTGTGTTTAAAACTTTTAAGTTCAGGGTCTCATAGGCAGGCTTGTTACATAAGTAAATCTGTGTCATAAGGGTTTATTATACAGATTATTTCATCACCCGGGTATTAAGCCTAGCACCCACTAGCTATTTTCCTGATCCTCTCCCTCCTCCTAGCCTCCACCTTCTAATAGACCCCAGTATGTGTTGTTGCCCTCTATGTGTCCATGTGTTCTCATCATCTAACACCCACTTATACATGAGAACATGAAGTATTTGGTTTTCTGTTCCTGTGTTACTTTGCTAAGGATAATGGTCTTCAGCTCCATCTATGTCCCTGCAAAAGACATGATCTCACCCTTTTTATGGCTACATAGTAGTCCATGGTAAACTACTCTTGTTTTAAGCTATCGAGTTTGTGGCAAGTTGTTATGGCAGCCAGAAAAGAATGGTAAAAATTTGTATAATATTTTTCCTGTTTTGAAGATGAGAAGCTTTGAGGCACAAGGAGTTTAAGTAATTTGTTTAAGGACTCATAGCCAATAATTAGTGAGATAAAAAACACACCTCTCCTATAAATTAAAAAATAAAGCCATTGCACTTTCAGTGATAAATGCCAGCTAACACCCAGCTCCATTGTCAGGGAGGCAGCAGTAAAATGTCAGCTGCGGGAGTCATGACCATTCACAAAGCATTGCCTCACTGACAGATCTTCTTGTTTTTCAAGTGTAGCCTGAAATCTGTATTCTATTTTTTATTTCAAATCTCCTAATTATTTTTTTTTGAGACAGGGTCTCTCTTTGTTGCCCAGGCTAGAGTACAGTAGTGCAATCATAGCTCACTGCAGCCTCAACCTCCTGGGCTCAAGTGATCTTCCCACCTCAGCCTCCCCAGAAACTGGGACTTCAGGTGTACAGCACCACACACCTGGCTAATATTTTGATTTTTTAATTTTGTACAGATGAGGTCTTGCTATGTTGCCCAGGCTGGTCTTGAATTTCTAACCTCAAGTGATCCTCCCATCCCAGCCCCCACCAAAGTGCTGGGATTACAGGTGTAAACCACCACACCCAGCTCTGATTTTGTAATGTTGGTCCAAATTTAAAACAAAACAAAACAACAGCAACAACAACACTGAGCAGGTCTATTGGAATAAGTTCCTGAGTTACCAATTTGCCACCTGGATGAAAGACGCTCCAATCTGACTAATGCTAATGTATTGGCCTTCTCCAGCTGCCGTAACAAAGTTCCACAGACCAACTGGATTATACAATGGAACTTTGTTTTTTCCTGGTTTTTGAGGCTGCAAGCCCAAAATCAAGGTTTCAGGAGGATCGATTCTTCTGCAGCTTGCAGATTCTCCCTGCGTCATCACCTGATTGCCCCCTCTGTCTGTGTGAGTCCACACTCTACTCTTGTCTTCTTATAAGTGGACTAGTCCTATACTAGCTTTACCTTAATTACCTGATTATAGGTCCTGTTTGCAAATATAGTCCCATGCTGAGATAATTGGTCTTAGGACTTCAACTTAGGAATTTTAGGAAGACACAATTTGGCCCCTATCAGTGAATCAGCGACTGTTTATGTGTTTAAACAGTTCAGGAGACCTGGCCTGCTCTTGAAAGCAAAGAGTTTCTCTGCTTTGCCCTTTTCATTCCCTTTATTCACTGGAACATAACAATTTGCCATAGTGAGTCACTCAAAGTACACCAAATCCATCACCACTGTTTTTATTTTTTTGCAAATGATTAAATATCACTTTCTTTCCATTTATAGCATCATCTAAGTGACAGCATATCCATCAGCCTATCTGCTGATGTTTAACTACAGCATTTTGCATTCATTATTCCTTACTTATATCATTCTTTTAAAAAGAGAAATAACTTAATTCTGCCTCATGACAGCAGGGAAATTAAATGGTAGGCCATAAAGATGAGTGTTTCTCTGAAAAACAAAACATGAACTGCAGATCTATAAAACCAAGCCAGCAGTATGTCGCCCTACTCCAAGATATACAAGGACAAGCTGCTGGAAAATCCTCCCATTTCAGAACGTTGAAAAACCTTCTACCCTCAAGTGCAATTTGCCAAATGGTACAAACACTTCAGGGAACAATTTGACAGCACAGAAAGTTAAAGATACAAATACCCACAGATGCAGGGATTCTACCGCAGGCACATGCTCTGAAGCTTTGGCATCCCATTTCAACTGCAACCTACATGATTCAGTAGATTCGGCATGCTCTCAGAACACACACACAACCACACACACACACACACACACACACACACACACACACACAATCTTTGCATCCATGTGGGATGATGGACAATGCCCTCTTACAGTCTTGTCTTGGGGCTAGGCTGACACTCCCCAGAGTCCACAGCCCTCTTGCCTTCCCGTGCATCTCACTGAATATCACATGGATTCCTTGCACTGATGACATCATTCTGGTTGAACAGACTGAGTAACTCATCACGAGTGTACTGAGGGCCTCAGGAAGGGCCCTGTGCACCAGAGAGTGCAAGGATTCAGGGCCTCGTGGTCACAGGCCTCAGGACATCCTCTCTGACTTGAATGGCAACTTGCTGCATCCAATATCACAAGGAAGGAAGTCCAGTATTGGGTGGGCTTCTTCAGGTTTTACACCCAATACAGCTGCAGCCCACATGCCATGTGACTTTCACGGCTGTCAGCTTTGAGGGGTCCCGACAACGAGAGAACACTGCAGTGACTACAGGGGTTAGTGCAATCAGCCCTAATGCTGAGCCAAGCCACCAGGTGGACCCTGGAGTGTTGCAGGTGCTAGTGGGGACGTTCCCACGGTAGAGTCACAATGCAGGCCCCTGGGATTCTGGAGCAAGTCTATGTCACCCAAGTCCTGTACATTTCTAAAGAAGCAGCTTGTATTGGGCCCTGCTAGACCCACTAGAAACAAGTGGCCATGTGTCCAGAAATTTCCATAGTGGTTGGCTTCTGTCAGAACCAGTGTTCAGCTCTGAAGGGCCCAGCGTCTGTCCTTTGCAGGGAGTAAAAAGTACATTTGGGTATGAGCCTGAGTGGATCTGAGGGCACTGACGGGCAATAGTGGCATATGGACTCAGCACTCATGGAGCCGCCGGTATGTTTGTGTCAGTGCCTCGACTGCAGCTTGTTCTTATGCATTCTTACCCCGGTGAACACAGGGAGAGTCTCAGGGACTACAGAGGAAGCTGCCACCAGGGCACATTGGGTCCTTTGTGTCCAGGGACCTGTCATTAAGAAAATTTGCCATCACAGTAGGATAATTGACCCTGATGGGCAGAAAGAGGTGAGGCTGCTTTCACAGAAGAGCATGGGGAGAAGTCTGTGTGGGACCCAGTGGTGCACCTGCGTTACCTCTTACTTCTCCCTTGTCCCACTTGGACTGGGAATGAAAACATGCAGTAACTGTGGTGCTCCAGGAAGGAAGGTCCGAGTCCTGCCACCAGGTGGGCTGCTGAGATCTGGGAAGCTTGCTGAGGGTGGGGAGCAGTTCGCACACACAGTGGGGGATGAGAGGATCAGAACCGATCTGATCCTGAGGCCAACCGCAGGAACGCAGAATGTGGCTGACCCATCTTCTTCTGTAAAGGAGTCCTACGAGAGCCACTGTGGAGCTGCCCCTGGACATGTGTGGAGAGGTGGATCCATGCAGCACAGCAGGTGAGCCATGAAGGCCTGGACATGCTCTGCTCTGCGGCTGTGGGCACCTCCTTGATGGAAGGCCACTCCCTCATATCTTCAGAGACCATGTTTCCTGGATCTGCTCCTAGATCATGACTGATGGCCCCAGTGCTAACACAGGCCCCTTTCTGCAAGCTACACACTCCTTTCACAGGGACTTTGGCTTGAGGATTCCCTGTCTTTTTGCTGAGTTGCTTTCTGTCCAGTCCCACCTTTCCTAGGAGTCAGCCTGCATCACACTCCAAGCAGTCTCTCCATCTTCACCAGCCCCTTCCTTTTGTCCTTCACAGGTGTTTCTTCCAGTAGATCTCTGGTGGTTTGAATCCCTTCTTGGCCACCTCTTCTAGGGAGAACTTAAATTAATACACCTTGTATAAAATGTAAAAGACTCACTCTGACAGCTAAGTAAAATGACAATGTTGCTATGGAGTTTATACTGAAATCATCGTGAATTTGTCTGAACACGCTCAAATAGTAGTATTTTCCAAGATTTAATAAGCATTTACTCTGTGCCACATACTTTTATGCACTTTGCATCATCATTTCCTTTCATGCTCACGTCTATCTTATGAAATAGTGATTTTAGTATCCCTTAGAGCTGAAGTAAAGGAGGCTTGAAGAGTTCAGGTATCTCATGGCTCATGTCTGTAATCCCAGGACTTTGGGAGGCTGAAGTGGGCAGATCACTTGAATCTAGGAGTTCAAGGCCAGCCTGGCCAACATGGTGAAAACCTGTCTCTACCAAAAATATAAAAATTAGCCGGTGCCTGTAATTCCAGCTACTTGGGAGGCTGAGGCAGGAGAATCACTTGAACTTGGGAGGCGGAGATTGTAGTAAGCCAAGTTCTTGCCATTGCACTCCAGCCTGGGTGATAGAGCAAGAGTCCTTCTCAAAGCAAACAAACAAACAAACAAACAAATAAAAAACAGTTTAGGTATCTCTCCCCATGTTCTACAGCTAATAAAAACATAGAATTAAGAGCAAATCCTTCTTGTGGTTGTTTTTTAACATTATTATGATAAAATGAAGCCTATTTTATCCCGAACTCAATTACTGCCTTTTGAACTTTTAGCAACAACTGTGAGTGTTATATTTGGCTATCTCCTGGCTTTTCATTATTGTTATTTTTTTTTGCACTCACCCCCAGTTCTTTTTGAACCAAAGAATCTGACCACTTCTGACCTGTTTAATGATTTTCCATATCATCTGACCCATGAAATCTTACACACGACCCCATGTTTCAGCTCTTGATGGTATTTTAAAACACAGAACAACCCTGCTGCTTATTTACAAGCTAAAATGTTCCATCTGTCAGAAGGCTGTGGCCTTTTCCTCATGTCAGTGCACAGATAAAATGTCTCTTGTTTTCTTCCCTGAGTCTGAATACTTAGCAGTTGACAACAAAATCAAATATTTCTTATTATTTTTCATTTTTTCCCCCTGAGATTCACATTCTTGCAATGCCAGCTGTTGCACAAAGATAGAGAGCTTCAGGAGTGAGGCATTTGGGGACAGTTTTCTGTGTTTATCTGAGATCGCACCTGATGGGAAGCAGGGCCCTTTGCTGACGTGCAGCATCTGAGCACATCCTTCACTCATTGTGATTATTTGTGCAGCCTGCTTGGTATACTTGCTTTGCTGTTTTCTTGACACTGTGCTCCTGAAATTGATCAGGTGTCTCTAAACTCCATCTTACTTTTTAAGAGCAGCCTGGGAATTCAGCTAAAATGTAGCTGCATACGATGCCATAATTTCATCCTTATAAAAAGAAAATACATCACATGTTTACCTTATTTCATTTAAAAGGCAAGCATCTCCCTCCACATATTCCATTAGAGGGGTTTCACATTTTACTGAAATGTCGTATTTCTAAACTTTGATTATAGGATAATGGTGGCTATTTGTACATTGTCAACTTGATTAATTTGTGATCAACTTTCCTGGAACTCCCTTACCTATAATTCCCAGCTTGGAATTGGCTAGAAGAGGAATCCATGAGTGATGAGTGGAACAGAAAGGAAGAATCAGCCTAGTGGTCTCTGAAGTTCGTTATGGCTAGAAGACGTGACAGACACACAGAGAAGTGTCAGTGGGTGCGAGCCTGACCTCACTCGCTGTGAAATGCATACTTAGGTCTCCGCCCCATGGTCTGCCCCACTGACCAACAGGCCCAGACCCAGCAATGGCAGCTGAGCTGTGCATCTGCAGAAGCAGTCGCTGTGGAGAAGTGGCCATTCTTCAGGTGTTTCCACCACCCCACCTTCTCATCTCACTGCAGCAGCTGGGTGTGTGTGGCTTCCTGCATCCCCACCAACCGCCAACACATGGATATTCCTTTGTCCCAGTGCACAGGCCAATCACTTCAGAGGCCTTGCTGGTGAACTTTCTCCGATCTTTCAATGAACTTTTCCATTCTTTATTTATTTATTTTTTTTGTTTTACTCACCATTGTAAAAGACTTATTCCTCTAATAATTATCTTATTCTATAATATTCATAGCTGCTCTGCTGACTCAACGGATACAATGTTATTACCTTCCATCTAGTAAGTTATATACCTTCAACACATTTTGTACAGGGAAGATGGACAAGGAATACCAATGCATCCACTCATCAACTCTGTTCCTAATCCAGTTGCCTGTACTTTGTTGTTCTTGTTTTTTGAGATGGAGTCTCATTTTGTCACTCAGACTAGAGTGTAGTGGTGCAATCTTGGCTTGCTGCAACCTTCACCTCCAGGGTTCAAGTGATTCTCATGCCTCAGCCTTCCAGGTAGCTGGGATTATAGGCATACGCCACCCTGGCTGGCTAATTTTTGTATTTTTAGTAGAGAAGGGGTTTTGTCATGTTGGCCAGGCTGGTCTCGAACTCCTGACCTCAGGTGATATGCCCACCTCGACCTCCCAAAGTGCTAGGATTACAGGTGTGAGCCACCGCACCCAGCCTATTGTATCGAACTGTACTAGAAGTGATCTTCATCACGAAGACCAAAACACATCCTCCTGGGCCTCTTTAAGGATTATTCTAAGGAGAACCTCTGTTTATTGAAAGTACATTGAAGGAAGGCCACTCCAGGAAGCATCATAGCTTTTGATGCATTTAAGTGAGTGGCAAAGAGACCAAAAATAATCAAATACTTCTTTCCAAGGAATAAAAAGTGTTAATTGCTGCTGAATTCAGTACCGGTCACTTCAATTCACATGCAACTTTGGCCTAGAACATAATCTTCAGATGAGGAAATCTGATCTATTCTTTCTTTTCTCTTCTTTTTCAGAAGTAAATGCCAATCCATGAGACCAGAGGCACTGTTTAATACAGAACTCATTTTCCCACTGTGATTCAATTACAGGGGAGAGCTATTCAACATATAAATTACAAAAAAAGTCACTGCATCATTGCAAGTGCCAAAATAAGACAATTTTGGTAAACTTTTTTTGTATCTCATTAAAAAAATAATAATCACTGAGTATTAAGGAAGTTCAGGAGAGCTGTGGGTCTAGCTGTGCAAGTTCTTTTGCTAACTGAGCCTGAGATCAGGGGTGGAGGGGTTATCCATCTGTTCTCGTATTACTATCAAGAACTACCTGAGACTGGGTAATTTATAAATTAAAGAGGTTTAATTGGCTCATGGTTCTGCAGGCTGTACAGGAAGCATGGCTGGGGAAGTCCTCAGGAAACTACATTAATGACGGAAGGCAAAGGGGAAGCAGGCATGTCCTACATGTCTGGAGCAGGAGGAAGAGAGAAGGGGAAGGTGTTAGACACCTTTAAACAATCAGATCTCATGAAAACTCACTCACTATCATGAGAACAGCAGGGGTAATTCATGACCCAATTACTTCCCACCAGGTCCTTCCTCCAACATTGGGGGATTATAATTCCACATGAGATTTGGGTGGGGACACAGAGCCAAACCATATCAGGGGAAATGACCACTCACAGGTATGTTAGTTTCCTCTTGCTGCCATAGCAAATGATTATAAACTTGGTGGCTTAAAACAATGCAAATTCATGACTGTACAGTTCTGAATGTCAGAAGTGCAAAATACAGCTCACCAGCTTAAATTGAGGTATTAGCAGAACTGTGCCCTTCTGGAGGCTATAGGGGACATTCCATTTCTTACCTCTTCCAGCTTATGGAGGCTTCCCCTGCTCCTTGCCTCATGGCCCCTTCCATCTTTAAAGCCATCACCTGCATCTCTCTTACCTCTGCCTCCATGTTGGCATCTTCACTGGCTCTGATCTTCCTGCCTCCTTCTTACAACAACCTTTGTGATTACATTAGGTCCACTCAGATAATTCAGAATCATCTCCACAGCTCAAGATTTTTTACTTGATCACAACGGCGAAGGCCCCTTTGCCATGATGGTTAACATGTTCACTGGTTCTAGAGATTAGGATGTAGACATCTTTGGGGTTCTTTATTCTGTCTAGTACAACATGTGAAAATCATCAGTGTCTTTCCTTCTTCTGGAACTAACTATTTAGTTAAATATTCATAAATAATGCCATGTCTTAGATGCCTGTCTGTTCCTCTGGGAGAGACATCTAAAAGGCGGAATAATATTAAAAATTAAAAGCTGTGTCACATTCACATGACAAGCATTTGAATTGCATTAATTTCTATTATAAATTCAAATTTCAATTTCTAATGAGCTCAACAGCACTAAACTTTAGAAAGTTGAGTGTTATCTCTTCTTTATACTTACAGACCAATGATATTTAGATATTTGGAAAATCTGATTATTTCTTTGCTTGACGGTTCATTGGTTGACTGAGTACACCAATTTTTACTTCTGTGATCACTCATTTTTTTTTTCTATTTTACATAAATTTGCTGTGCACCAGCATTTTCTCCTCTTTCTACTTTCCACCATTAAAATCGTCCCATCACTGAAGCTTCAAATGAAAAGTTACTTTCAAAAACCATCTTTTTTTCATTGTTTAGATAATATTGATTATGTGTCTGATATGTGCTATGAACATGCCAGGTTCTGGGGATGTGGCAGTGAAAAATGAGAAGGATAATATCCTTGCCCTTCATTGCATAGGATGGTCAGGGCAAGGACATTATCCTTCTCATTTTTCATTGCCACATTCCCAGAACCTGGAATGTTCATAGCACATATCAGACACATAATCTGATACGTGCTATGAACATGCCGGGTTCTGGGGATAATCAGACACAGGGCCAGCTCATTGTGACGGTCACATCTAAGCTAAAGGGAAGATGATAAGAACAGCATCCCTGAAACACAGAAGAGCAAGTGCAAAGGCCATGAGACAGAATTGAACTTGGCTTGTTTAAGGAATGGAAACACAACCAGAATCAATAAAGAGCGCTAGGTGGGAGGAGATAGGGCCGCTCTTCTCTTCTCCAGACACTGACAGTTTTCGGTCTGGGCCCTTGTCTGAAATGTACCCCAGGTATTTGTGCAGGCCCCTGACTTCCTTTATTAGAACCTTTGGTTGCATGTACCTCATTCAATACTTATAATAATCACCCAGAAACTACTTATTCAAATATGAGTATTCCATTGAAATGAGAAGTATATTACTCCAATATGTAGTAATCAGCTTACAGGAAATTCTAGATAATCTTCAGGGAACCAAGGTAGGTAAGTGAGTATAATGAAATCTGAGTCCTGAAGTGTATCAGTTTATACATTATAGGTACACCAGAATCCCTGGTGCTTTATACTGTAATAACAAATATTCTCTCTCCAAATTCCAATAAGTTAAAGCAAATGTTAAAAAGTGTTTTCATTTTGTTTTGTTTCCTTTTACTGCCTTATGTTCACTGTTGGCATACAGAAGGTCTTTGCTCCACGAAGTCACTCAGGGACATTGTGTGATGAGGCAGCCACTAACTTCAACTTGTGAAAAAGAAAAAAAAAAAAGACATCTATGCATGTTTAATAATCGTTCAATAGTAGTATTTAAAAATCTTATTGGATAGAGCATAGACTGGGGAGGTGTGAGGAGGGAAGGCAGAAGGGAATGGTGCTTATCAGACCCACTCCCTGAGTCTTAACATCAGCCAGGCTGCTGCAGCTTTGTTTGTTCAGTTGACGGAATTCCAGTTCAGGGCCTTCATTTGCCTCTGCAGCTGAGAGCTCACTATTTTCAGCTAAGAGGAACGACAAGGCAGGGGAAAGAGAGCTGGAATTTAAGAGCTTTTAAAGGAGACAGAAAGCAAGAGTTGGAGTCACATTTTGGGGGCAAATTTTTATTTCTATTCCCTGGTTAGCGGAGTGGAGGGTGAAGCAGTCTCTGATTCATCGGCCAGAAATAATAAGACATTTTATCGCTCTCAGTCAACTCAGAAGTTCAACACGACCCAGTCAGAGTGGATTTTATGACTGTTTCTCAAAACCAGGTTTACACTAGCCAAGTGAAATGAAGACCTGGGCAATTATGAACACAGTTCATTTCCAGAAACAAAACAATTCTATGAAGTTGCTGCAGTCTGGCACATCAGAACCAACAATTCTGTTTTTTTGTTTTTTTTTTTTTTTTTTTTTGCCGTTGTTGTTGTTTTGGTTTTTGTTTTGTTTTGGCTTGATGAGTTTTCCCAAGGGTCTTCACCCTCTGTGTGATTGCAGCTGTCTGAGGAAACCAGTGGGCTACCTGCAGAGCCTGGACCCTGAATCTCCAGCCCTGGGAGCTGGGAGAAGCTCGCTGTAGCTGGGGAGAGCTCTTCAAATGGACTTCCAACCCCCTTAGGCTGGGTTCATCTTCTCTAGCATGTCCAGGCTTGGGGAGGTGGTGGGCAGAATGATGGGTTTATAATTGTTCTGGATTGCTCCCTATTGTTTCTTCTTGTTTGATGTTTGGTTTTTTGTTTTAATGTGCTGGGGCTCAGGAGGTCCTCTGGAGTACTCTGGTAAGCAGGAATGTTGGTGACAAATAGGAAACTCAGGCTTCCTCTCTGATGTTGGAGGAGTCAATGCGGATGGAAGCAGGACTGGCCTGGGCCCTGTGGGCAGGATGGAGAGAGGCACTGCGGGCTTGGAGAAGGGGTTGCAGCCGGATTCTGAGATTTTTCTTGTGAGGCTTTCGGTTTCCCAAGAGTTGGCTTTTGATCTGCAGCAATCTGGAAAGAGGATCAGAATCCTGTCCTCAGAAGGCCCAGACCGTCCAGGGCCTATGAGACTCCTGCATTGGTAACCCGGACAGGTGCCGCTGGAAGGACAGAAGAGACGACAGCGCTTTAAAAATCAGAGGGGAGGCCGGCGCGGTGGCTCACGCCTGTAATCCCAGCACTTTGGGAGGCCGAGGCGGGCGGATCATGAGGTCAGGAGTTCAAGACAGGCTTGGCCAACATGGTGAGTGTCCGTTCCTACTAAAAATACAAAAATCAGTGGAGCGGGCCTCTTAACTACCTGTGTTCCCAGCAATCAAGACCTGAGCAGACTGTGCCCCGTAAGCTGGGGGTTGGAGAGTGCTGGCCCCCGCCCCGCAGGGCCTCAGGGGGTTGAAGGGGCAGCTCTGGCTCTGCTCCCTGAGGGTCTGGCCGGAATCCCCCAGGGCTTCCACGCCCGCCCGCTCGGCGCCAGGAAAGCGGGTGGCCACGGAGACGTTTTTCAACCGGGGAAGCGGATTCGTCCGGAGACGCCGTCCCGCACCGCCACCCGGCCTGGAAGGATCCCCGCACGCCGGGTCTCGGCTCCCGGACGGGCTCGGGGCTTTCTCCACCTGCGGGG